>JAYMTA010001317.1:0-20639 GCA_036897625.1 Pelargonium cotyledonis
CTGTACAAAATTGAAGTTTAAGTATTAAATCTGGTAGAATAAAAAATTATGTACTAAATCTGAACTTCCTCCAAAATTTAAGTACCAAAATTGCCTTTAATCCTACTTTTATCAACGAAAATTTAATTCAATCGCCAACTATATACCTAATTTTATCTTGATTTGCACTTGTATTATTCCATATATAAAAGCTTGTCTTACATAGTATACCCCATTTCTTATTATCAACATGTATGATTAAATTTCAAATTCTCTTACTTTTGTATTGTTTAGGTAATTGAAGTTGTTTATACCCTACTATGAAACTAACAAACCAAATGTCACTATCTATCAAACAATCAAACAATCCACATGATATATTAACAGATAATCAATTGCAGCTAATTTTGGTCTTCATAATAATGACATGACAAACTCTTATAAAAATACGAATTACGAAAATCGTTCCTTCATATCAAACTCGAATGTCACAGTAAATTTATATTCTATCGATAAAGAAACAAAGAATAAAGTGATAAGTTTGTTGGAACAAATGGGTGGTGCAAAATTAGAGTTTGTTGAAGGTGTTGTTAAGGTGTCATAAACAAGAGACAACAAGAACAAGAGTGGGTGATGCATCAACTAACCAGACGTTGACTTGGCTTCTAATTATATGCCATCCGTTGACCACAACCATGAACCAACCAACTCAATTCAATCAAGAAATTTACTATCTGTCAAGCCGAGTCAGTACCGAGTCTCACTCACTCTCGCCTCGCTCACCTCACTTTCTCTCCTAATTCCCAACCAACTCTTCCTGCAAATTTTCTTGGAATCCGTGACGATTTTCTCCACGGAAATTGAGAAGATTTTGATTGTGAAGTGGAACACATTCTGTGGATCTGGTTGATTTTCGGACCGAGCTTCGATGATTCGCATCTTCACTCCCAGTGATCATATTTGTAGTGTAGGCTACAGCTATAGCCCTAATTGGTGAGTGTTCAGCTGGGAATAGATGAAGAAGAAAGTGACGCATAACTTCAGATGGAAGAGGAAGGTTTTGGCGGTGTTGATGCTTGGTTTTTGCTTCGGGAGCTTAGTGCTGATGCAGAGCCAATGCAACCAGATTCTGAAGCTGGCTTCGTTTCGGCGTCCGTTTGCGCAAGGTCCGAAGATTGCGTTTCTGTTCATAGCACGGAACCGTCTTCCTCTTGACTTGCTTTGGGACGCATTCTTTAGGGTATGCTACTTATCTCAGCTCACCACGCTCTGTTTATTGTTTCTGTGACTGTAACCTGTCTTGTTTCATAGCTTGGTTTTGAGTCTTGGCATTTTTCTTTTGTGGTTTGAGAAATGTTCAAGTAATGCTAGTTTCTTTTTTTTCCCCAATATTAGTGCAAATTAAGAAGTGGCTTGACAACTGGTGACTAGTTTAAGGTATATTTGTGATTGAAGTTGATTTGGTGGGTTCTGGACAACTGGTGATGATTTAAGGTACTTGTGATTGATTTTGGACTTCAGTTAAAAATTGTGTGATAAATAATATTGTGGCTGCCATGGATGATAGTGTCTAAATGACAGATGTAGAAGATTTTTGGTTTAGGTGGAATGCTCGCAGATTAAACCCATGCTGTGTGTCACCAACTAATATCAGATTCAGGTTTGCTTCTCAGTGTGTGTGTTGCGAATCTGAATACCCAATGATTGACGAAGGGGTGAGCGCATTCACATGGGATCGGTTTTATGTTTTGAGTTCTAAGTCAGGGAAGAGATTTTCATGTTCTATAACACATCAACGTACAAGGAGCTTGACGTGCATTTTTGTTTTTCCTATATATGTTTGAGACAGGCATGTTCTAGTTTTCTTGGTACCAAGCATCTTGTGGTAATGTTGGGAACTTATCTCCACTATGGTAGGATTATTTGTCAATGGCTAGGATCATTTGATTGTAAATTGATCAAGGATTGTTTCTCATTTAGCAGAGCCTGTGAACTTTTGCCTTGCTGCCAACTCTTATCATTAAGTTGTTTTCTTTTATGCACTCTCTCTGCGAGTGGTGATTGGGTGAAGATTCACTACCACACTATATGCACATACATTTATGTACGCTTAAAAGTATGAAGTAAAATCATTTTTGATTCATGTATCCTAATCTTAAGATACATGGACTGAATATATTCCAATGATTATGTATGTTGAAGAAGCATTTCTACTATTTTTGCAGGGACACGAGAATAGATTTTCAATTTTTGTTCACTCCAGACCTGGGTTTCTGCTCAGCAAGGAAACAACAAGATCAGTCTATTTTTTGGATCGTCAACTTAATGATAGCATACAGGTATTGTTTCTACTAGCTATACTATGGAAAATTACAAAACAGTTCCATGTTTTTATTCTAGTCCTTGCATGTAATATGAATATCAGAATTTTCCTGATTCCTCATATTGCCTAAATACTTTTTTGGTGCTGTTTATCAAGAAGCTATCAGTCTATCACATTATGACATCTTTTTGGAAACAAAAGGTTGTCCTTTTCTAATCAAGCCTTTCATTTTCTTTCCAATAACATTCACAGCGTCTGTTCATAAAATGCATGTGAGTCTTTACCATGCATGTATCCAAAGTAGTAATTATACTCTATCTTGAAGGATCTCACTTGATGAAATCCTGTTTGTTACTTAACCAAGAGGACAGCATTTGATCAATCCCAATGGTTAGGACCTTAGAACTTTTCTATCTGAAGCAAGTTTTCAAGATTAGATGCTTAGAAACTTTTTGGTTTAGTAGAATGAGTTTCTCCTGGAACCTTTTTTATCCTTCTTTTTGATCAACCACACAAAACCTTGGAAGTTTGAAGAATATTGTACTCTGGCGAAATTCTGTATATATCAATATCATCCATGTCTTCCTTATGACTTGGTTCATCTGTAAGAGTCAGTAGCTGATATGGAATGTAATTTATGTTTTGGCATACTGAGAGAACAAAACCTATTGCAGGTAGATTGGGGAGGATCAACTATGATTGAGGCAGAGCGTATATTGCTTAGACATGCACTGGCAGATCCTTTCAATGTGCGGTTTGTTTTTCTTTCAGACAGGTGAGGATCGCTATATATTTGCATACGATGTTGTCTTAAAACTGTGAGGATCTCAAAATGATTATTAAACAACATTTTCATTATGCTTTAATATTTTTATGTTTGAAAAATGCATTTTGTAATATAGTGTGAGGACTCAGGAATTCAGTTTTTGTTGCCAATTCAATTCAGTAATCAATACATACTGTTTTTGTGGTTTAGTATCTAATAGTAGCTCAGTTACTTGATCTCTTCTCAGCTGCATACCACTCTACAACTTCAGCTACACATATGACTATATCATGTCAACATCAACTAGTTTTGTCGACAGGTGAGTGAACTAAATCAAACAGCTTTAGGAAGTGAAAATCAATGTAAAAGTAAAACAGTAGGAGGTTTAATATGATCTAGTGTATTATCAGGCCTTTGCTTTTCTATGCACTATCATTACTGTAAATGAAGACACAATTGGGGATTAAACAACAAAACTCATAAAAAAAATCTATTCAAGGATGAGGAGAAAGAGATGGAAAAACTTGGCTCTTTAAACTAATGAAAATAACATAGCCATGATTTTGCACCACCGAACCTTCTCTTCTCCTATGGTGATTTTGCCTTACTAGCCATTCACCTTGTATTACCCAAGAACACCAAAAGGGAGAAAGAGCTGGAATGACAAGAATGAGCGAGTCAAGAGAGTGTGAGTCTTGTGTTCTCAAGAGAGAGTATATGGGGTTATAAAACTTTTCTAACAAAATGACAATTTTGCCCATTTAACATAAAGGTCCCATATTAGCTTAAAGAGATGGTCTTTAAGCTAAATTGGACCTCCAACTATAATGAGCGGAATGCACAATAATATGCATCATTAAATCATAATCTCTCTCATAATCTCAATACCATTATCTCCATTTAGTTACTATTGTGATAGGAAACTTGTTGACTATACAATGGGGTACAAGTTGGGTGCCAAGTGAATAAACCTTACCTAACATTATAAACACATACCAATTTCATTATATGGTTTGGTAATAGTACAAAGCATTGACCACACAATATGTGTGCTAATAATTAATCAATGCTAATCCACGTAATTAATAAATTATTCAACAGTGAAGTGCTCCAATAGAATGTATGATTTTATCCTTCTGGCACTATTTAATCTTTGCTTGTTATGGATTGTTCACTATTTTTAACAGTAATTAATTGTTGGACACAGCTTTTCTGATACAAAAGAGGGTCGCTACAATCCGAAGATGGATCCTGTTATTCCTGTTCATAATTGGAGAAAAGGATCCCAGGTGAACAATTAATTATATGTTGCTCTCTGAAGTTGTTCAGTAATTTTTAGATACAAAAGCTGATGATCAAACTCCCTACTTCTGTCTTATCTGCAGTGGGCTGTTCTTATTAGAAAGCATGCAGAGATTGTAGTGAATGACAGCACTGTCTTTCCTATGTTTCAACAATATTGCATGGTACGTGTTCCAGCAGCACTGGATATTTCCAAAATAAATCATCAGTTTATCATTACTTGTTTAACATGAACTGATCGGTGCTGAATGCTAAGTTACGTTTTCTAGCTTCTTTTATTGGATCATAATATTGTTAAAAGGTGGTTGGAATTCTGGAAACTCATTTCTGAACCAAATATGAACATTTTTGCCACTTCCGAGGGAATGTTTATTTGCATTGAAGTCTGTACCAATTTAATTTCTTAGTAGAGCTTTCTTACTTTATCATGCACTCATTTTGGGTTCTAGGTTAAATATCCTTAGTAGAGCTTTCTTACTCTATTATGCATTCCTTTTAGGTACTACTTGTGATAACCTGTGATTCTCATTTGTTGTAACTGACTTGTACATAAAATCATGCAGAGGAAGTCATTACCTGAATTTTGGCGGGAACATCCCCTTGTAAGTACTGAAATTTAATCATTTGTTTTCTGAAATTGTGCTCAGTTACCATTTTAGCTTTCCCTATGAAGCATTTCAGCATTTTTGCTAACTGTATCCTGACAAGGAAAACATATTTGTAACTGTCAGCATATTGGGTGATACAGTACTTCTTTAGCTTTTCGCTCTCCTCATTCAGATTGCTAAAATTTATAATCTCATGAGAATGAGTTTCAAGCTCTATTGTAGTGCGAATATAGTATATGTTCTCGAGGGAGGTGACTCAAATCTTGCATGTTTACATTCTTGTCTCGTGCAGCCTGCTGAGGGATGGAAGGAGCATAATTGTATACCAGATGAACATTATGTCCAAACATTACTGGCTGTAAGTTATAGTCCTTTTGACTAGACTATGCTGACTGTAGTCAATAGATCAAGGAACTGCTTTTGATTGGTTTTCCAAGAAGGATGCAACCCGTTAATTTTTTTGAACTCCCCATTAAAATTATTAATTGATGGAAAGTGCAAATTAATAACATTACACCCACCAGGCATCATGTATCCTTGATAGGAGATAACTTTGTTTTTCTCTCCATCAGTTTTCTGCTCAAAGCTCTTCTTAAAATTTAGTTTTGTTCATATTCCTGCATAGTAGAAGTAGCAGTAATGCGTGTTTTGTTTGGTTTGAATGTACAACATATATAGTTTCTGGTACACTAAGCTAATGCTAATGGAATATGTTGCCTTGCACTTCATGTATACGTGTGCTGGTTTTGACTTTTGAGAAACCGGCACTCATGCAAAACAGTTGTAGCTGGCTTGTTAACTTTTATTGTATGCAATTCTTATTGGTTGCTATTGTTCCTTTCCTTCAGCAAGAAGGTCTTGAAAGAGAAATTACACGGAGATCCCTGACACATACATCTTGGGATGTTTCGTCTGCCCAACATGGTGAACGCCGTGGATGGCATCCTGTTACTTACAAGTATTCTGATGCTACACGGATGCTCATTCAATCAATTAAGGTACAATTATGTCTCTATCTTCTTCTAAATCAGCTTTTCTAATTTTGTTGGTTCCCTCTTAAGCAAAATGCTATTATTTGGTTAGCAGTAAACTTATATGTAAGTTCATTGAAGATAGTATCTACAACATATGCAGGAAACCATACGCTAGAAATGATGTTAGAACTGAACCATATAATCTCGTAGTTTCATGGGAACCATTGCTCTATATTAAACTCCGTATGGCAGCGAATATACAATTTCTCCCTCGCAACAGTTATCCCGACTTATTTCAGCCAAAAAGAACCAAATGAAATGAAATAGTATTTCAATGTAAAATTCAACAATGTTCTATGATCTAATTCAGAAAAGCTGGAATGCACGAGATTGCAAATTAGAGTGCAAATATAACATGAATTGTTGGTTGTTGTCAAAGGAGAGGGAACTGCTAACATATAAGATAACCTTTGCAGGATATAGATAACATCTACTACGAAACTGAATACCGAAGAGAATGGTGCACGAGCAAAGGGAAGCCATCGAAGTGCTTTCTTTTTGCAAGAAAATTCACCCGACCTGCAGCTCTTAGACTCCTTAATATGGTAAGTTAACAAATTTGTCCATACTGAGAAACAAAGAGTTGATTTGGTTTTTCATGTGCTGGGGGTTATGGAGGAAGCAACAAGCAAGTCTTAGTCTCAGGTTACCACTTCAAAGTAAATATCTGCTGTAAGTTCATTGATAGTTTAATACCATTTTTACCTCATGTGTACCAATATGCGGTGAGAAATAATAGGAGTTGGGAAATCCAAAATAAGAATGCATGTTTTGAATGTGATGTATACTTCTCAATTGTTTTTGGACCATATATATGGTAATAATAAAAATAGGGGAATTATTTGTTTTATTTATTTGCATTTTATTTTTACCATTGTAGATAGATCACAACATTAATGACAGGAAAACTTTTTTTTATGCGTCATTGGTGCATGTGTGATATATGTGCAACACGCGCCAATTAAATACTTATTATTAGTAGAAAATATTTTATAACGACATCAATAGTGTTTGTAACTGCTATAATTTATATCAAAACACATGCCAATAAAAATTTGTAATCAAACAAATTGTAACTTGTAACTAAGGCGCACATGTACCATTAATGAAATAAGCACACATGTGTTAATCATATATCTTAATGATATGGGATTTGAAGTAAACAAATAAAATAAAATATATACTTACCTCTTTGGAGGACCGAAACCACTTACATGGAAATGACATTGACATAAAGTACGTAATAAAGCAATCATATTAATTGGTCACTTTGTTCGTAAATTGTTTCACAAACACAAATTGAATTTATTAAAGATTTGAGTTGAATCAAAACTAACACCAAATACTAACTTAAAAATTTTGGTTTCCTCTTATTGGTTGTCCAACAATGACATGCACAGCCCATAAAAATGTATCACAATAGTACCAAACAATACTCATCGACTTATAATAATAATAATAATAATAATAAAATAAATTTCAACAAGAAAATACATGACAAAACTTTCAATAAGAGAATATATACCATATCAGGAGACGAACTATAAAAATAACAAAACTACTAAAATACGATTTAAAACAAAATAATATTAGAAAAAATAATCTACTCATAGTAAAGATACTTTCGCTAACTAACATATAGTGGATGCGAAGATAATAACCGGATGCCTACAATATGATAGTGTGAGTAAATAGTGATGATAAAAATAATGAAAGAATAAAATTAATTTAGTCATATCTATTAAATATTTGTTTATTCAATATGTAATAAATGCAAAAAGAAAATTTAATTGAACCACTAGCGATGATAAAAAAAAAAAAAAAAAAAAAAAAGAAGAAGAAGAAGAAGAAGAAGAAACCAACCACTTGCTCATCCACTATTATATTTTTGGAATCCTTCAAACCACTCAAACATGAAACATTAAACACTCAATAATGTATATGCCTATTCATTTTAATAATATGAATGATTACTGAAAACTATCATGTAATTTACATATTTTGAAACGGATTATCTTTAAATTTTTTTTGTAACTTTTGACTAGTCTCAACTATCAGAAACTCTTTCCCTCAATTAACTTTTACGAAAAAATATCATCTCTCATCATGTGCACAGCACATGACTTTACAAAAAATAAATTAATTGAACAAAGAGTGGTTAGGTAATTTTGCAATTTAACGGACAAAAAATTGACAAAAAGAGCTTTTGATAGTTGAGAGTAGTCAAAAATTACGTAAAAAGATTAATGGTAGTCCGTTGCAAATAGTGTCAGTTACATGATAGTTTTCAGTAATTATCCCTTAAGAATATTAGTACATGTGTTATCACTCTTATAAACCATTGAACCACCGCCGATCAAAAAGAGATCGACGGTGGTTCAAATAAGAAACTTTGATAAAAAAACTAAATATGACAACTAGGGTTTCTAGAGAGGAGAAAAGAAGGATTTTTTTACAGTGTTGATTGAATCTCTCTTGTATATCAACTAAAATAGGATAAAATGAACAATAAATTTTATAAAAGTTCTTCAATCACTAAACCGCGGGCGGTCAAGCGGGGTGGAATTAAAAACTAATTGTGTCCATGTGTTCGAATCATGTAATACACTAATTAGAACTTAGGAGTTACAACCAAGATAAGAATAAGTCAATTAACATTGATTCAACTTGTTGACATGTCGTTCTTTTTAACGTAAGAGTGAGAAATTTAATCTAGCGTATTACATGAGAACGTATAAAAAAAATAAGCATATCCAAAATTCAAAACATTTATTACCATTATGGCCTAATTCGAGGTTGAAATAAAAAATTAAACAAGTTCAAAAGGCAAAAACCTAACTCCATTTTTTTTCTTCAGTTTATACCATAGGCTTTTTAAGCGGGTTCATACACTCGTGATTTACACCTTTAAGATGTTTTCGCATATCCTGATCAATTCTCATTCAAAGTTTATTTACCGTAAAAATATTCACGTCGCTCCATAAATATACTCCGCTCAAACGCAAAGGCTCTCCCTACTATTACAGTCTGTATTGCTAATTGCACCGCTACCTCATAATCATTTAACCCTTAATAATCCGAAAGAAACTAGTACAAAATTGACCGGAGCTTATTACTACTAAAGAAAGTTTTCTGCTGCGTTTAAACCCCAAATTCGATTACGACAGAGCATAGCTGATCGAGACAAAGCCGCCGAAGGGACTCAAAATTTGTCCGTTACCAAAACTATTCTCTAAATCCAACAACCCATCTCAAAATCTCGCCGGAACGATGACGCCGCTAACGGAGCTCGACGATGATACCCTCCGCAGCATGTCAATCGGAGCCGTCTTCTCCGACTTCGTAGGCTTCTCTCTTTCACTCAATTGTTTCTTTCTAAAGAAAATTATCATCGCCCCCAAATGCAATTTGATTGAAAATCCAATTGAACTCTAAAGCACTAGCTTGCAATCACTATCTAGTGTTTTGATAATCAGAATTAAATCGGTTATGCATTGGCATTGTTTGAGAACCTAATATGAAGTAGGTGAAGCATTGGTGTCTCTGCTCAATAATTATGTCCATGTCCACTTGATGTATGCTAATTACTCTTCAATTTAGGTTAACTTGTCAAATTGATGTGTGTTAATTGCTCGTGCTCACTGGCCTCTCTCAGTCACAATCTTTTGTTTCTTTCCTGAATTTGTTTTGCTCTATGCAGGGTGGGAAAATTAGTTGTATTGATTTCCATCGCAAGGACGATCTGCTGGTGACAGCTAGTGATGATGATTCGGTTCGACTCTACGACATTGCAAATGCTAAGTGAGTTTTGCCCTTTCAAAACGGATATGAATTATATATATTTTGAGAATATTGACAAATGGCTAGAGTGAACGGAATTACATACTTTTAAATTGCATTCATTGTAAATACTCATTTATACATGCTAACTATCCGGTTTCTTTTGACCTAAAATAAGTGTCTTCTTTCATTTTTGGTAACCTTTGTATGGATTACTAATAATGTCTTTAAGATACAATGATACATTAGTTAAAACACTTGAATTTGTTACAAAAAAGGCACATGAGGGAAAACGCGGAAAGTCAAATACTAATAAAATTATCTTTGATTCCCGCTAAAGGTCAAACAAGTCACTTATATTACAAGGTGCATTTTTTCTATTTCGTTCTTTTGTCTTGTTTTAACTAAGTAGTTTATTATGGACTTCAGATTGCTCAAGACCACATATCATAAGAAACATGGCACTGACCATATATGCTTTACCCACCACCCGAGCTCTGTTATATGTTCTTCAAAATACAATTTGGATTCTACTGGTGGTGAGTTTCAGTGTAAAAAAGATTTATGGCCTTATTTCCCTTGTAGCTTGGAAATATTTGTGATCCTTTCTGTTGACTTGGCAGAATCTTTGAGGTATCTATCGATGTATGATAATCGGTGTCTTCGTTATTTCAAGGGCCATAAAGAGAGGTTTGATTGCTTGACTTATTGATAATTCTTAATAAGGGGACAATGTTTGTAGTTACTTTGAGATATTTAGAACCCAAAAATTTATTAGATTTCTTGATTATGAGTTATTTAAAATAGCTTAATTGTTCCCATACATTTAAGTCTTAGACTGTATATTTTCTATTTGGATATCATTCAACTCTTGTAATGCCCGATATAAGAGGACTCTTTTCAACTATCAAAGTATATCAACATAACATATATGTTTAGATTTCTACATGGTATCCTAGTCTTCTTGTTATTGAAGGTCTCTCAATAGTCTATTGCCACCAAACACCTTCATCTAAAGATAGTGGTGTTGGGATCTCTTTCAGTATTTTATATGTCGTTTTTCTTCGTATAAGGTATAAAAATGTGGGCATCCTTTCCCATTGAAAAAACTTTAGACATGTTGCGTCTTCTTGATGTTCTAGCCGTTAATATTTGATTTGGGGTTCGTTCAATTTGGACTGCATGTTTTGAAGTTATGTCCGGAACCAACTATTCCTCCTACCAGTCATCTCCCGTGACGACGTTAACAAATTTTAATGGACTCATTTTGATGTGCTTTTAATCGGATATGCCACGCTTCATTGACTTCTCCAATCTATATTTTTTCTGGAGAATTTTAATATTATGTTTTAAGAGATTTTTCACAAACTCAAGTTTCTATTTGTTGGCTCCGTTCGCGAAAGGATGTTGATTTTCAAGATATTTAGAATCCTTTGATTTATGAGATTAATTTATCAAACCTTATTTATTATAGCTTAATTGATTAAACTTGAAACTTTGTTTATTACCTATTTGGATACCAGTCAATTCATGCAATGCCTTGTATGAGGGGCGTCTGCTATTTGAAATATATGTTATATTGATGTGTTTTGATAGCAGAAAAGAAACGCTTAATACAGGACATTACTAGAGTGGACAATAGACATAGTTTAAGGCTTAATCTATGAGAACAGTTAAGTTAATTACGAGATACTATCAAAGTGAATAAATAGAAATCTGAATTTGTTTTAAACCACTAAAAAAGTGAGACTATAATTGTCTGATAAATACAAATAGAAGAAGTCAATGACTTATGAAAAATTTGATTAGAAGCATGTCAAGGCATGTTTGTTGATCTTTGTAGACGCCATGGCAGGAGGTGGCCTATTGGAGCCTCCTCTAACCTCTAAAGTGTGGTTAGGTTATGAAAACAACTGCAAAAACTAGACTATCTAGGTTAGTTATCAATTGTTGACAGAAGACACAACATGTTTAACGTTTTCCTCAAAGGAAAGGGATGTCCACATTTTCCGTATAGAAAAAAACTATACAAAACGTTGAAAGAGATGTTAACACTGCTACCCAGGCAATGATGTTTGCTAGCGGAAGACTATTATGAGATGTTCTAGAATAAGAAGGGTCTGATACCATGTAGAAATATGAAAACAGATGTTATGTTGATATGTTTTATGAGTAGAGAAGAACCTCAAGCCTCTTATAAGGGCATTACAAGAGTTCACTAATATTGAAATAGGAAATACACATAGTCTGAAGGTTAATTTATGTGAACAATCAAGGTATTCTAATGAAGCATAATCAAGAAATCCCAGTGGGACTCGAAATAACTCATAAAAGGGTGTTATGGCTGGGGGACGCCTCACTCTTCTCTTTTTCTCCTGACCTCCATACTTATCTCACTATATGCGCAGTGAAGGAGAGTAACCTGACCAATTGATGAAATTTGCATTTGTTTCTCCTCAGCAAGAATATGCTGATTTGTTTTTGTGGAATTATGTCTTTGTTGTGCTGCTGATTTTTTTTTTTTTTTTGGTATTGTTTTTACAGAGTCATTTCCCTCTGCATGTCTCCTATTAATGATAGCTTCATGTCTGGTTCTCTTGACCACAGTGTCAGAATATGGGATCTTCGTGTAAATGCCTGCCAGGTTGGTTATGCTTTCTGGTTTATTAGTACCATAGTAAACTACAGGCCAGGCTGATTGCTCAGTAGTGATCAGGAAAGGTTGAGATGCATATGTAGATCATAAGAGTGGAGAACTATGTTTTTCTATTCTGTCAATTTTGAAATACATATATATATTTAGAAAAAACTATAAGCGTGACATGAAAACATGACGGAAAAGCCTTTAGGTTATGACTCTCACTGGAATATATATATAACTTCATGTACGAAGCTTACAAGATGCTCCAGCGTTGTTCTGCTGGAAATACTCGGGAAGTTTTATCTCACTATGATATAAATTGTTGTTATATTTAGAAAGGTGTTGAAGTATGCAAGTTTAAATGATCTATCAGGCATCCCTATATTGCCATGGAAATTGGCTTGAACATTTGAATACGATATTTTTATTCAAGTTATTAAATCACTTTCCAAAAAGAAACATCATAGGTTGCAGTTTTAAGTTGAGATTTCACATATGAAACTACGTGGATCTTTAAGTGTCATATAATGAAGTAGATGGTGTAAAATTTTGGAGTCTAAAAACATTAGAAAAACATAAGACTTTTCACATGGTACTTATCATAATTTGAAACTTAAGAGTGAGTTTTGATAAATAAAAGCAAGATACACTGCTATGTAAAAAATTTGTATGATAGTAATAACATATTTTCTTAAAACACAAAAGTTGTGGCTAAATTAGATGATATATCAGTTTCACCAAGAATGAAGGATATCAGGCATGAAAGTTGTTACTTGTCAATCAAACGCCAGGAAACAAGGGCAAATTCAAATAAATTTTAAGCTGTCTTCCCTCAAGAAGTACTTGTCAGGGAATCATAAACTTGGCCCTCCAAATGCACATGAACATGGAAAACCCGCGCACACACACACACACAACTGTGCCCGCACACATGCAGCATGCCGTACTGTAACATGTCCTCACAGACATGCTCACACAACAAGGGTTAATCAGGTAATCCAGCAACTATCCCCTTGAATGAAGTATGCTGGACCTACAATCTTTAACATGTCCAGAATCAGGTGATTCAACCATATAACTTAACATTGAGTCACTGCTTGACTAATCGAGCCTATTTTCCGCACGACTTTCACTGTGTCTACTCAATTCAACAATAACAATTCCTGAATTTTCTCAGTAGATGTAAAACATTACTAAGTTTACGTGTCCTTGAAATTCTAATATTTCTCACATTTGAACAGTAGTACGATTGCCTGTAACAATGTTGCACTCCCTATTACATAACATACACACTTTAGTGGCCTTAAATGAAAGAAAATGATAACATAGGATCTAGTCAGTTTATGTGTTCCTGTAATTTTCTTTTACACAATTGTGATTCATACTTGTATAGTTTTCAGGGAATTTTACGTCTACGTGGTAGACCTACAGTTGCATATGACCAGCAAGGCCTTGTCTTTGCTGTAGCAATGGAAGGGGGTGCTATTAAACTGTTTGACTCACGGTCCTATGATAAGGTTTCTTACATTTTAAAGCATTACTCACTCAACATTTGGATTTCTACATTCCATGAATTTGATATACTTGTCCCCATGTAGGGTCCTTTCGACACCTTCTTCGTAGGAGGAGACACAGCTGAGGTTTGTGATATCAAATTCAGCAATGATGGCAAATCAATGTTGTTGACTACTACCAATAACAACATTTATGTTCTCGATGCATATGGAGGAGAAAAAGTAAGCTACCCAGCTGGTTGGATAATTTTGTTCTAGGCTCCATAGTATAAGCTTATGCGTGTATAATATTTCTTATCAAAGCCTGTTTGCTACTCTGTGCTGTGATTTTCGGTACAACCAACATATTTTCCATGCCTTCAGTAATTGTGAAACTTTTCCCTGCGCAGCGTTGGGGGTTTAGTGTTGACCCATCTCCAAATTCATCTATAGAGGCAACTTTTACTCCAGATGGCAAGTACCTGGTCTCAGGTATATTACTCTCTTTTTTGTTAAAAAATATATCTATTATATAGTCAAGGTAGTAGGTGTGTTATCTCGGGAATAGAACCTTCAAAATTTGTAATCAGGAAGAGCATTATGTATTGATTTTGCCGTTTGAATTTGAAAACCTAATTGCGCTGTCTCATACAGCTAGCACCACTATATGTTATTACATAATTGCTAATAAGAAATCATTGCTAATACATTTCATATTTATGTTGTTACTGATAGCTGCCAATATGCAGTTAGATTTTCCTTCCTGTTTTACTGATCAAGTTTGCTGTGAGATGCAAATCCCAAGTTGTTTTATTTGAGCTGTAAAACATTGGAACTAACTTCAGTGTTTGGTTGTTAAAGGGTCCGGAGATGGAACCTTGCATGCCTGGAGCATCAACATGAGAAATGAGGTAACCTATCTGCTTATCTTTCTCTCACTGATTTGCTTGTTGGATTTCACTTATCTTCTTACGACCCTAGAGGACATTATGCCGATCTTGCTGTATGTGGCGGTAATGGTATTAGTAATCTTTATATAGAGTATTTGGTCATGGGAGATACTGTCAAGGGTGGTATTTATTTGTCAATATATTTCAAGGGTCTTGAATTGATATGTAGTTTCTGCTGACACGTGGAGGATTTTAATACCGCGAGTTGAGCTTTTGGTGTCACGCACGGCTCCTTGGAATCATTCCAACTGATAAAACGTCGTTTACCATCCAATTCCCAAATATATGTTGCACTTTGTAAATGAAGTGATAATGTTTTTTTTGCGGGGCAGGTGGCGAGCTGGAATAGTCACATTGGGGTTGCATCGTGCTTGAAATGGGCTCCTCGTAGGGCCATGTTCGCTGCTGCATCTTCTGTTCTCACATTCTGGATACCCAACAACAACCATGCCGAAGCAGCTGCGGCTTCAGGACCTCTTCAACCTCAACATTTCCCTCATCAATGACCGAGTACCCACAACTTGGATTGCTTATTTATGCTTCGACTTGGATAGATTGGTTTGATTCTGTACATTATTAGTGCATAATGATCTATGCTCATCATTTTTGGTTTGTTTCTCAGATTTTGAAAAAGATAACGGTTTTTGGGGGCGATAGGGACCTGAGATTTTCATTCAACGCTCGCTCACCCAGTTTGTATTCTTGCTAGAAAGTAATGACAGACGAGCATTATCAACAACTAACTGGTTTTGCTTATGCTTTTCCATGTATTACCCAATGAGAATCAAGAAAAGAAGATTGAGGGGACAATATATTGCACATCTATATACCAAAGTTTACCAGGTTATATTCATGAGAGCCTAGGCACCACCAAATTTTTCAGCTTATCCAAATTCTAACTGATGAACGCTCCTCATTTTCCTCGAGGCTCACCTCCGATTTCCAAGAAAGAGAATTTAATACCTTTCAGTTTTGAACATAAATCCATTGGCAACTCACAAACGGATCGGGATATTCAACCCAGTTAATAATCAGGTTGATTTCAAGTTGGTCTCTTTATTAACATTCTAAACTTACAGAACAACCCATTAACATGAACTGTCGCATATGCTTAAAGGGTGTTGATGACTCTCACACTCAAAGGGCATTAAGAATTTCATAACTAAAACGCTTCAGTGTAGGCTCCCTAGACCTCAAGTCAAGTGTCACACTTGTAGGACATCAAATCTCACGTTGAAAGACATCGAGAATACTGACCATACACTTATATATTGATTTGTTGTAACTCCTCGACACAAAAGACATAATTCAATTTTATCAAAACTCTGCCCTATTACAATATAATGTTCAACAGGGTTTTTTGGGGAAATCTCCAATCAATCAATCAATCAATCGGAAATGTTGAATTGAATGTGTGATGTCTTGTGGGATGTCTCGTGGGGTTGAGGGCAGGGGGACATGGATCCGTTTGGGCGGTTTGTGGTGACCCATCAATATGACCCATTATTCCAATATGGACCCACATTTAATCCAATTCCAGATTTTAGCTTTCCCTCTATTTATATTTTGTAAGCGTGTGCTTGTTTTGTTTTTGCATAAAAGAGGACAGCGAACTCCGATCACCGCTCAACACACACATGTAAAGAGGTGAAAATTTTAATTATGAACAAATCTCGAATAAAAATTAGTTTGAGTATAGTAAAACGGCTAAAAGATGTCAACTGTGAGTGTGCAAATTCGCTCAAGAACCCCATGGTATAAACCGAAAAAGAGGACAACTAAGCTAAGCTACCATTTTTGATGTCATTACCAATACCAACTCCTTAGTTAACATTTTATCAAATTGTCGTTCAATTTTTTATTTTTATCAAATTGGATCCAAATGATAATGCAAATGAAACATTACACTTATTCTATATGCATGGGTAATAGTTAAAATTAGGATTATTTTGAGGTTTTTGTGAGGTGACTTTTTTAATGCAAAAACTAATAATTTATTCATTTAAATGGAACATAATAAAGATGATATAAAACTTGAGCCTTGAAAATCAAGTCACCCAAAAAAGTGAAAAAAAAAATAAAAAATCTATCTATTTCGTGGGCTACTTGGTTCACAGATCAACTCAAGAATAAAAAATTGACACTACCATGCAAACTGAGTCACAAAGGCTAAAATATCTCGAATAATCAACCTAAAGGCACTAGAACTCTCGAATAATCAATCCTCCCCTCTAGTTTGAAGAGCACGAACATAATTACACTTAGAGTTCAAAACGTTAACGTAACGGCACTTCGCAACTATCGACAACAAACACGAAAATTGATCAAGTGACTTAACTTTCTCTATATTTAAAGAAGAAAGAAAAAAAGTAGCTATCACGGGAAAACAGGAAGCCTTCGTTTGCTCTGATAGTCAGAGCAGCCCATGTGAAGTAAGAACAAAATGTTTTGTTAGTGAAATCTAATCACTCAGCAGCTTCTCCACTCCACCCACCAAGCTGCCTTAAAATTTCAAACACCAAAATCAACTCCTATCTATTCATAATCTTTCCATCTTAGTTTATGTCATTTACCACATTTTGTCCATTTTTGTTTTAAGTCTAATTCAAAATTTTAGTGTTTTATGTTAATTAATTTCAATTAAGCTCATAATGGAGCACCCAGAAAAATGGCATGCCCGGTCGGAGCCCTCGGATGAGCCTTCAAAGTTAGTTGCCGAATTAGATGACATACCTGATGGTGGTGAAGGGCGGTTGATTGAGTCCTTCACGTGGTCGCCTTAAGTTTCGAGTGCAGTCGTTGTCAGTTGTTCGTGCTCTTCAAGTTCGAGTTTTAGTTGATACGCTTGCTTATCAGGAAAAAATATAAAAATTAATTTTTTGTATATATTGCGTCTTCTTTGTGAACTCCTTAGTAAATGTTACCTAGAGAAAATATGCCGATGAAACATTACGTATTTAATACAATTTTAAAAGTTATTGCTGATTCTCATTAGTAATGAATTAATTCATTCGAATTTTATGAGCATTACATATAGAATAAAATGTATATCAGTTGACTTTATATCAGTTGCAACTTAACAAAGCTAATGAGGTGATGACACCTCATTTAAAATCACTTATACCCACTGAATTTGTGGGAGCGGATCGACCTCCAGATCCATGATTTTAAATGAGATGTCATCACCTCATTGCAGCAACAGATATAAAGTTATAACAGTCAACTGATGTATATATTACTCTTACGTATAAATATAGAAAATAAAAACTATAACGCATATCTTATGTAAAATCGAATCAATAACGCTATGTCATTTAGAAAATCAAATAAATTTAGCTAGGTTTTAACTGTTTTTAGTTATATTTGATCAAAACCATTTACAGATTTATGACAAAAGGAAGACAATTAATCTATCGTAAAGAAGAGCATAACCAAAATCTTGAAATTGCAAAGATAATGAATATTTTGTGTACCAATAATCTAATAATTAAATAACTAATAGCAAACAGAGAAAAATAGTCCAATAATAATATGGTACACATGTCTTCTTCACAAGACAAACATTACATCTATATGAGGTCCCCTACCAAACATATATGCCATGAAACAAGACCTTCTCATATATAGCTACTTAATAAATTTAACTACTCACGATAATAATTATATATGCACATAAAATATCAAATAAAAAGGCATGTCTAATTAACGTTCGATCTCTACTCAACACATTTTCGAAGAGAGGGATGAGCTTTAACAGTGACTTGCTCTCGATTGAAAATTAGTCTGACAGTAGCAAAACGGCTTAAAGATGTCAATCGGAGTTTGCTGACCTGAACCCCATGGCTTAGACCGGAAAAAGAAGAAAGAAAAAGGCATGTCTAAAGAGAACCTTCTCCTCCTTTCTCATGGCTATCTCCACAACTACTATAATGAATATTATAAAACAAGGCACCACCATGATCATCAGAATCTTGATCATGATCATGACCAAAACAACCTTGATGATGATCATGATCTCCACCATGATCCACCATGTTTCTTCTTCCATATTGAACCAAAACAGCCCTTTGATTATTAACAATATGGTGATGACCAAATGCATGAGTTCTTGGCATTTCATTGCAAGCATACCTAATGAGATCAGCATTTGTTGCATCCAATTCCTTCTGTAGCTTCAAAACTTGCCTTTGGAGGACAGAGATGGCCCCGACGCAACCATACACCGGATCTTTCATTCGTGCCTCCGCTTCGTAGGCTAGAGAGTTCACTGCATCTTCTCTCTGATTGGGGACGATTTCATTGAGGATCTTGCTCACATTGCTTGCCCCAAATATTTTGTGCACATTAGCAAACTTTTGAGGCTCTTCCGGCGGGAAATAGGGCGCGAAAAGGCAGTCCGGCATGCACTTTCTTCTCAAGAACTTGCAGGCAGCACAAGGAGAATTCGAATAGCTTGAAGATGCCATCAAATTGTTGTTGATGATCTTGGCTGGATATAAAGATATCATACATGTTATGTATCGTCGAAGAATTGTTAGAACAAAAATGTAAAATAAATAACAGGCTAATAAGATTGTTTTCTCGAGTCTTCAATTTTCAAATTTTAAGAATGGTGGATCTAACTGTATAAATAAACGTAGGAAAAAATCGTTCAGAGACATATTAATTTAAATATTTATCTTAATATTTTAAAAGTTCGTCTAAACAATTTCTTGGACGTTCTTTTAAATGTTTAAATGAAGATTGAAAATGTTTATATAAAGAACAAACTATATTTTGGTGTGTAGACTCAAGCTTTGGCTTATCTTCAGAAATATGAACTAGGGTTTTTATCATCACCATATATTTCCCATAAATCAGTATACTTGGCCCCTTTCTCATTTAAAACAGTGTTTCTTGCATTGAATATCCTGACCATCTTCAAGATTATCCAAATTCACAAAATCATTTCATGAAATAAAATATATATATATATATATGGAAGCAGAACACATCAAGATAAAAATATGTTAACATGTTTCTCATAATACTCTACAATTGGACCTGTATATGAATCATCAATATATACAAATAATTTCCAAAATTTTCATATATGCACTTCCTCTTTCTGCAAAACTATAGATCTTGCGATCAAGATCCTGTAAATAGAGCAAGAAAGAAAAAAACCTCCAACACACCTAGCTTAATCATTAACTCAAAATCGAAGAAAAAACAACAACAAAGTCGTTTTTCAAATCGAATTTTCATCGTATACAGTTTGATGTAATCGATCTTCTTTGTTATATATGTCATGAATTCAAAAAGTAGACAGAGAGGTGGTGTGTGTGCGTTAGAAGAAAAGAGTACAAGAAACATATAATTAGTAATAGCTAGGTAGCAACTACACCTCTTGTTTTTTCCAAATTGGTGTAAGCTCTTTTGAAGGTGACACTAATGGGTTGTTTGATGTTCTTAAGGAAAAAGAATCTGCAGCAATTACAAGGAGAAAATGTTAACTATAAATCATAGGTATGTATTTATATATGGTGAAAGAACCAAACCCTAGATTGATAGATAGATGCACGTACAGAAAGAGAGAAATAAAGGTCTGCAAATACAGAAGCAAAGCAATAATATGAAGGAGAAGAAGAAGAAGAAGAAGAAGAAGAAAAGTGAGGCAAAGTGCATTTAATGAGAAGGACAAGAAAGCAAATAAAACAACCCTGCCCATCAATATTATTATAGGGCTAGCTACTACTACAATTTGCAATGACCATATTGTCC
>JAYMTA010001318.1:0-20637 GCA_036897625.1 Pelargonium cotyledonis
GCCGATAAACTCTGGAAAAAACTCAAACCCTAGCCGTCAAGAGGACGGAACCGTACAGAGCGGTAAAACCACTAGAAAATTTAGAGTCCCTTGTGGTATTTATTTTTATGATTAACAATTCAAAATTTTAATTTGTATCACTTTTTTTTTTTCTTTTATCTTTTGCTTTATTCTACTTTGTCAGCACAGTTTCGTGTAGAAAAAGCGTTGGATGCGAAGTACGCACTCCGCGTACTGTAGACGAAAGCACCCGCGATTTCCACTTCTTGCCTTTTGTGCGTCATTCAACTTCTAAAGATGAAGGCCAAAAGTACAACCCACCGATGCACAGAGTTTCCTTCCATATTCACAGCTCCAGAACGTACCACCCTTTCCAGCTATCACCTTTTTTTCGCCCGACCAAAAAAGAGAAAAAGAAATATTTTTTTTATTACTATTATATGTACATATATATTCAATTTATCTACTATTTTTTAACATTTTTCAATTTACTTTATTTTTTGTTCAAATTCAGATCGAAAATTATCTTGCAATCATTTGAAATTTGAGTCGCGTAAAATAAGTTCAATTGTTCCTTTCGTCGACGTAATTCCACTTGAGCATACAGTCTATGCATGCGTAATTAGAAATTTGGTCCACAACCTACGCCCATTTCGGATCATATTCAAATTAGTTTTCTTAGGCCAAACTTAAAAAATAATATGATATCTCGATTTGTCCATTCTAAATCGGTTCTAGTTCGTATATATTATATTTACAAATTGAATTGAGTTTGATCCAAATTCAGTTCTCATGGCTTACTGATTTTGTTTATTCTCATATAATTGACAACTTGAAAACCACCCCAACATCAAGTCATTTTGCATCAACGAACACTCAGTACAACAAGTAGTTAATTTCACTTGGTCTTTTGAGATATCAATTTTGAACATCGGTTTTGAGTTTTGACATAAATGTTGATAAAAAAAATGTTTTCACCTCACCAAAATTGACAAGTCAACATGTCTTGACGAATTTAAAAAGCTCATCATTTTTTAACAGTGTTTGAGTACCAAAAACGATTATTACATTTTAGATTTTTTCCTATGCAATAAATGTTTGAGAATCACCACATCAACAGAATCGTCAAGTCAACTTGTCATAATGAATTAAAGAAATGCTGCCATCTTTAATTATGTTCGATGCATCCAAAACGACGCCGTCTTGAGTTAGGTAAAAACAAAATAAAATCACCTCCCAAAACCTCCATACTTTATACGTAAACAATGAAACTCACACTTATTACAAGTCAAGTGAGGTGTTTTATTTTAAATTTGTTTTCTCTATAAATATGTTTATATATACTTTTGTTATTATTTACAAACAAACTATGACACAATTTAATTTAATTTAATACAAAAATAAATAAAAGTAATAAACCATTACACTGGTCAAATTCAGTCAAAACTGTTTAATATTAACAATTATTTCAATTTAATTCATTTATATATATAAAAAAGTTAAATTTCACTTTGATTTCACCTATATTTATTTGCCGGGAGAAAAAAACAGAAATATAAAATTTTCCTGGCACAAATTGCCTCTGACACGCGTCACCAAACTCCGTTAACTGTAACGTCGCCGTCTCAAAAGCCTAAACCCAAAAAGCTCAAACGCCGTTAACAAAAACCGTCAAAAACGACCTCACTCACTCTTCCGTCTCTTCACTGCAACAAAATAGCAGCCACCATTTTCTTCTCGGTCTCCTCTTTGTTTCTCTCTCTAAAACCTCTCTCTCTAGATTTCGCCTTCCTCAGTTCCTCTTCGGCTTCGCTAAGACAAGCTCCAATCACGCAAGGTTCGTGAATCGATATGTATATATGTATATATAGATATATATGTTACTGTATGTGTTTGTGTTCATATTTATGTATTTATTGTGTTGGTAAGTATAGGATTGTGAATAACTGGATTGATTTTTGTTTTCATTTTGGAAAATTGCGGAGTTATTGACAGCGAGAATCGAAAAATTGAGGTGTAGAACTCGGATCTACCTGAATTGCAGAGTGCGTGCTGATTTCTAATTTTAGGGTTTCTGTGATTTGGAATCACTCTAAATTGGCTGATAAGTAGCAGATTTTGTGGAGTGTTCCGGTTTTGGTTTTGGAGATGTGTGTGGTTTGCTGTGTTTCAATGGCTTTGTGGTTAGTTTGAAGTCTGGAGTCTGGACAGTGATTTTTTTGGGTGTAGGAGAGTTAGTTGTAGAACTCAGACAGTGTAGACAGTAGCGTACATGTAGTTACTGTGTGTGTTTGCGTTTATATACATATGTGTATTGTTTCTGTATGTATAGGATTGAATCATTCTGGATTGATTTTTCGTTTTATAGTTAAATTATGAAGGTATTGAGTGTGAGAATCGGATTCTGGTGAATAGGGCAGTGCGTGCTGATTTCTAATTTCAGTGTTTTTGTGATTTGGAATCACTCTAATTTAGCTGATAAGTAGCAAATTACGTCGAGTGTTTTGGTTTTGTGTTTGTTTCTGGTGTTTGTTGTTTGATTTTTGTGTTTTCAATGGCTTTGTGGTTAGTCTAGACAGTGAGCTGTTGAGTTAGGAGGCTTTGGAGTTTGGAATTAGACAGTATGTGGACAGTAGAGGCGTTTTGACAGCTGATTTTGGAATTGACTTGTATTAGATTTGTGTTTGCCCTATTTTTGGATCTTTTTGTATATGAATGTAAAGATGAGTAATGTTACTGACATATATAAAATATGTGTGTGCACGTGTGCGCACATGCCACTGTATGTGTGGTTTTTATGTACATGATTGTTTCTTCTTCTGGATTTAGTTTTGGTTTTTGGAAATTATGGAGTTACTGACCATGAGAATAAGATTTTAGAGGCGTATAACTCGGATCTGCCTGACTAGTGCAGTGCTTGATGTTTTCAATTATTTATTTATTTTTTATTTTTTGGATTCAGAATCACTTTAACTTGGCTAATAAATAACTGATTATGCAGTGTTCTGGTTTTGTGTTTGTTTCTGGTTTACTGTTTAATGTTGTGTGTTTCAATGGCTTTGTGGTTAGTCTAGACAGTGAATTGTTGAGTCTAGGAGACTAGTTTTTTGAAATCAGACAGAGTATGGACAGTAGCATATGCATCGTTGCTGTGTGTGTTTGCGTTCATATACATATATGTATGGTTTTTGTATGTGTAGGAATGTTTTCTTTTCTGGATTTATTTTGTGCTTTTTATTGTGAAAAATTATGGAGGTATTGATTGCGAGAATCAGATTTTGGAGAAGTAGAACTTGGATCTACCTGACTAGGCAGTGCTTGCTGATATTTTATTTTAGGGTTTTTGTGATTTGATCCTTTGGAATCACTCTGATTTGGCTGATAATTAGCAGAATCTGTAGTGTGCTACAGATTTGATTTTTGTTTTGTGTTTGTTTCTGGTATGCTGTATGATTTTGTGTGTTTCAATGGCTTTGTGGTTCGTCTCGACAGTTAACTGTTGAGTGTAGGAGACTTTGGTGTTTAAAATCAGAGAGTGTGACAGTAGAGGGATTTTTGGCAGTTGATTTTGGAATCAACATGTAAAAATCATTTAGCTTTGCCCTATTTTTGGATATATATGTATATGTATGTGTATATATTTTGTATGGAAGTAAAGAGGAATAACCCTATGAAACTCCAAAGGGTCTTTGAACATGAGGCTGTGATGTTTTGGCTACAAAATAGTTTAAAGTTTTTTATTGTGGGGATTGTGATTTGGAACAATTCTTCAATCAACTGCAACTTAACCACTGATTGAGGTATGATGATTCTGTTTTTTGATTGTTTATAATATGATATTGAAGTTAAAACTGTTAATTTCAGTGTTAAAAGCAGAGGTAATAGGTAGTATGAATTGAACCATTGGTAGTAAGGAAACATAAATTTACTTTGTTTCAATTTTTCCCACATTTTGATTTTTTTGCTTTAATGCTTGATTTTGTATGTTCTTTCTTATAAACAAATGAGGGCATTAGATACCGGGCTTTAAATTTTTGCTTCTGAGTAACATAAAATTGATTAATGCATTGATGGTTTATTTTGCTGTTTATAATTTCAGCAGTGCTGCTAGTTTAGGAATTCTGATTACCAGTTGGGTGTGAATTTTGGAGTTTTGAGTGGGAGTCATTGGAAATTTGGAATAGAAGTTCTTATAGTCTTGTAACTAAGCATGGGGAATGCTTGCTGTGTTGCTGGTAGAGACAAAGCTATAATTAATGGATCCAGTGCTGAAGTTATGCAGAGGAATATCCGCCATTCACCTACATGGAGTTTTCGATGGGACAACCGAGGGCGAGTAGCTGGTGAAGAAACTTCTATAAATTGGTTTTCTGATGGAGCTAGCCGTAATGGTGGATCTGATACTAAGTTTGATTCAACATATGCATCAGAAGAAGGAAGTCCTACGGATAATTTTCGAAGACGTTCTTGGCAAAAGTCCCCCTCTTTTGAAGGATCCTCTGGGCATGCGAAGACCCCTTCTTCAGGTAGACTACTGTACTCAGTGCACTCTGTGTCTAAGCATTCTTATTATACATCTCTAATTGTATGTGTAGAGGACCAACTCAACTAAAGCTTAAGCTGAAACTTGAAAGCCCAATAATATACTTTAACAGTATGGTTCTACTTGTGCTTCCTACTTCCTCAGTTCTCATTGTTATCAATCAGTGCAGCCAAGATATTTCTAATACATTACGTAGTCCAGCAATCAGCATGCATCGTTTGAGATGTTATCAAAATCATGTTCATGCCTAGCTGGTTTGGATATTATAGATTGTCTTCATATATGATTAAAGCTGCATTACTTTCATTCACTCGATATTGATTTTTGGGTCATGTGCTTTTGAGGGATTAAGCAACAACAGAGGCAAACAATGAATGCCCGTTTGATCTAGAGGCAAGGATACTCTGGCTCAAGAGGTATTTCTTGATAGAAAGAGTGATAGTGAAATGAATAGGTTACTGTATCTCTGTTTGCTGTATGCGTGATATAAGTATTGAGGATTAAAGGTTTACTCTCTTTTGGAAAATTATCGTAACTATTACCCTTAAAGATGCGTTATGGAATACAAGGTTGTCTTGATTAAGGCTCATTGATTTGGATGAAGATCATGACTATGATTTCACCTAGATCTAGCAAAAAATGGCACTCTAGTAAATTGGCTGATTTAAGAGAACTTGTTCTACAGGGAGATGTGATGCAATAAGCATGTGACATGCTTACTTCTATCCTATTATGGTTCAGTATTTGAGAGGTGTCGTTTTTGGAACATGCCGTGTTTAGTTTCTCCAAAAATCAGGCTGGCCTAATTATTTATTTGTCGCTTACCACATACAGATACACTAGATGATAAAATTGAATAGGCTATAGGTGGAGGTTTCAAACTCGGCTATTTGTTAATCCTTTTCTTTTCTTCTTGGTGGTTCCTCTCTGATTAGCAATAGAAGCAGGTTAGTGTGGTGTTTAGTGGCATCATATATATTGAGAGCAAGTACGTTTTATGGTTCCATCTTTGGAATTCCATGATTGTTAAAATCTGATATAATCCTGTCTTTTGCAGATCATTCTATTTCTAGGAATATCTCCATGGATGTGAATTTGGAACAGGTAAAGCTGATTCAAGGGAACAGGTTATTTTATGCTGTGTTTTTTATCCTTTTTTCTTATACGACGTCTTTTGATATATGTTGACCTTTTTTTTAGGTGAAAGAGTTGGCAGAATCTCCAGCACCATCGCATCCTTCTCCCACAAAACTATTGCTTTCGTTGCCTTCAACATCGTCCATGACAGCATCTCCCTTGTCCTCCCAAAGTCACCTGCACCCTGCTTGTTCAACGCCATCAAGGTGGGCCCGCCGATCTCCAGGGCACCAGCTATTTCGTCAAGTTTCTGATAGCCGAATACCGGGAATGAAGTCACCAAGCAGTGACTCAATATCTGAAGAAAGGCCAGTGCTTCCGCCATGGAGCAATGAATCAACTCGGGCCTCTCGTGGCGGATCTTCTGATGGTTGGTCTATGAATGCCTTTTCTGAGCTCATGGCGACATCTCATAGAGAAAGGTGGTCTTTTGACAGTGAGTCCTATGGGCCTAACCGCGACAAACTTACCAGATCCAGTAGCCGTATCTCATCTTCTCCCTCTGTTGATTTGCAAACATGTGGGGTTTGCTCAAAGTTTTTGACTGAAAGATCATCGTGGAAAAGCCCTGAACTTGCTGCTGTTGCTGTTCTTATTTGTGGGCACGTCTATCATGCTGAGTGTTTAGAGAATATGACTCCTGAAGTTAACAAGTACGACCCAGCTTGCCCGGTTTGTAAACTTGGAGAGAAGCAGACACTGAACGTGTCTGAAAAAGCATTGAAAGCTAAAATGGATTCAAAGACTAAAAACAACAAGAGATCGAGGAACAGGGTTGTGGATAGCGATGTTAGTAATGATTCTGTTGAGCTTGATCGCATGAAAAGTAACGGGCATGAACGCAAGGGTCCAAAGATTGGTTCCAGTTCCAGCATGAAAAGCTTAACGAGCAAGCCTTTCTTGACGCGACACTTTTCCTTTGGGTCAAAGGGGAGTCGGTCCTTGTCAGAGAATCATTCTATCAAGAAAAAGGGTTTCTTCTGGGCAAAATCAAGCAAAGAGTGAGCTTCTTCTTGCTTTTACGAAGGTAATGTTTATCTCTCTCCTCTCTCCTCACTACACAATCCACTTCTTGCTTTGGTATTACTAGCTAATCCTATGCCCATCCTAGAGCTGGCAATTCAGACCCGAACCTGTTTGCACCCGAAATTTGACCCACATTTTTGTGTGTTTTGGTCGCACAAAGTAGACTCGATTAAATTTTGAGTCGGGTTGGGTTTGTCATGAAAGATGTGCAGATCAGGTTCCATGTCAAACCTGCAGTCCAACCCACACCCGCACCTCTTGCGGATTCAGTTAGAGTCGGGTCTTTTCAGTCCAAACCTGAAAAAAATCCGATCGGAATTTGAATTGTCAGCTCTTGCCTATAACACCTCAGTGAGCATAATTAGAATCACATGTGTACATACATTGACACTAACCATAAAAGGGCGGTCAAGTGCAAGAATCCTACCATTGCACCGAGGCTCACCTTTTGTTGACACACACTTTCACCGTTCTATAAAGAGTGTTGAATTTTCATTTTTCACAAAAATTATGGACAAGCTAGTTAGTGTTGTATTTTCTATTACATACCTTAGTCTAAGAAACCTGTGGTTCTAACTTCTGGTGAATCCAACCTAAAAATCAGTTGGATCTATTTTGTGCGACTTGAACCTGGAAAAAAATATGGGTAGGATTTTGAGTGACCGCGAGTTTGGAATTTTGGATACGAATTGCCAGCTTTATCAATAAATACTTGTGATATTTTGGGGAGTGAGGATGGAGTTGAAACCACTCACTTCTAGAGCCGACAATTTGGATCTAAACCCGTGGGGACGTGAAACCCAACCAAAAAGGGTTCGTCACATAAAATAGACTGCCCTAGGGTCGGGTTCCCATTGAGTGTTCCTTGGAAAATTGCCGGCCGGGTTGGGTATTTTCAACCTGAACCCAAAATGCCACTGCTTCAAAACATCAAACAAGTTACTTGTACAAAAAACTCTATCCTTTGAAAACTTTTAGACTTGTATGACTGATACGTTTCCTATCCTTACACAGATTCGACCCTTGATATCTGCAGTTCACTTTGAACCAAAAGGTTTGTGAAGAGTGCAATATATATGTAGGAACTTCCTAGGAAACATCTGCATCTGCATACACGTTCCGAAACTTGAAAACAGGATTTAGCTCATGGAGTTTACACTTTACACTGTAAAGTATTGTTGAAGGGGAAGAATATATTTAGGACAGTAGGAGAAAGATCAACCAGCTTTACTTATGATATAAAAAGTAAAAAAGAAACGGTGGAGGAAAATGTATCGGGAAATTAATGATATCACAATTCTTATTTCTGTACAGTTCCTCTATTTGTTTCTTGCATTGGACCAAGAAAATAGAATTCTGAATGGTTATGGCCTTAAGGGTCCTTTGTATTGCCACCTTGGCTAATCTTGTGCTCCTAAAGTGATCCACTGTTGCAATTTGTGTCCTGTTATATTTTTGTTGTTTCGACATATTTTTATAGCAAATTGAAGCTATTATGTTCAAAGATTAGACCAGCAGCTTGGTGGCTGTTTTGCAGGCTCTGAGGTGTTACTTGTGAGCTATTGGCTGTACAAGAAGATTGTACGCGTCTCGATACGCGATGATCTGTGATTGTGTTGGCAATTTGATCCTGAAATACACATTACATTTTTGCGGGTTCAGATAGCATAAATTATACCTATTGATCTATGGGTCGGGCCATTGTAACAACTTTGATTTTCTCACCTACAACTTGAAATCTGTACGGACGCCAGGGGTGCGCGTGTGCAGGGTGGGTTCGGGGTTAAATAACCCGTCCAAGAAACCCGACATGAATAGCCAGTTCCATGTGTAAATAGAATTTGTGTGTGGCATACTCAATTCACATACTTGAGGATTATGATTTAAAATATATACCGTAAGTATAATCTATTTTCATAGACGGGATATTTATAAAAGTAATTGAAATGGTTTTGCCCCTTATTAAGGTTACAATCTCAATTCGAAGTAGAGTATGTTGTGTCCGTCGTATTGAAAGTTGATTATGTGTTGCACGATTTAATACAAATACAATATATATGGTAGCCATCTCATGATGAATGGTTAAATACGAACATGACACATTTGACACCTAAACAAGTCACGTTAACACGAACATGACCAACGCATTTCACTTTATGTTTGACACGAGACTTCCCAATGAAATTGAAACGACACAATTCAACATGAACACATCACAATTATTAAATACGTTGAGTTCTTCCAATGTGAATACAAACCCGCAAAACAAATTAACAAAATATATCAATCTTGACCATTTCTATCGAATTTTAACAGTTCAAATATTTGATTTTGCGTAAACATAATTCAAGAACAAATTCGATACCAACATTTCATAAACAATTTTATCGGTTTTTCTTTTCCCAGACCTTTAAAATGAAAATTGGGTATTGGTCTAGGAATATTTTAAAGTTTTCTCAGCATCCAAACAGATCATAACACATCGTCTCTGCTCTCTCAGTCACTGTCTCACTCTCTGATCTCTTCTTCTTCTTCCCGCCGATTCTCTGTCTCCAAATGTCAATTCACTCTCAGTCTCAGCTCCTCAAAACCTTACCGTTCTCTCCAAATCTCTCCACCAATCACCGTACCAAAAACCACCTCTCCTTCTCGTCCTCAGCCCTAAAACACCACATAATCAGTCTCCGAACCAGACTCACTTCCTCAATGACCTCCAATTCCAAGCTCTCCGACCACAACGATCTCCTCCAGCTGGCGCTAAGCGAGGCCGAGCTCAACCATTTCGCCGACGTCGGAAACCAGGTGGCCGATGCAGCCGGAGACGTCATCCGCCAGTATTTCCGCAAGAAGTTCGATATCATCGACAAGGTGGATTTGAGTAGGTTTCGTTTCCGAATTTGAAAATTTGTTGTCTGTTCAAATTTGTGCTCAGTTTTGGATTTGAATTGTTTGAGTTTGGGATGGTTTTTTGTTACGCTGGTTTGACTTTGTGATTGCATGGATTTTAGGAGGTTGTTGAATTGGAGAAAAGTCAGGCACTGTTTGGTTAAAGCTAGAGCTTGCAAATCGCGTCGTAACATATTTTGTTATTGTGTTCATGTTGCAGAACACTACATGTTTAGTAATCGTGTCAAGTTTGTTTTGGGTGTCCGAAACACACATGATCAATTAGCCGTGTCGTGACAGGCACAAGACACTGTTGGGTCATGTGTACGTCAATCGTGTCTGTCACTGTCACCACTCTCCATTTAGTTACCGTGTTAAGAATGTTGTATGCGTGTTTTGTGTTCATAAACGTGTCATGTTTGTGTTCAACCGTTCCACGTGATTACTAGTAGTGTCGTGTTCGTGTTGTGTTGTACCACACACTATCATCCTTCGTCCTTCAACACACACTCGTGCACGAATTGCCAGCTTTACTCTAACTAGACTTGTATATCATGCTTGAATATTGATCCTCCAATTATAATTGAAAAATGAAAACCTCTAGTCTACAGTACAGAGAGTCCATTAGGTAGCCTTGGGTGAGTGGAAGAGGAGTAAAAATGAAGCAAAATTTGAGCTATTTCATTATGCAGCTTTGGCGTCTTTGTGGTAAAATAGTTTGTTTGAGCATTAGCAATTTAGAGGTATTAGCAAACTAAGTTTAGTATGGAAATTATAGGCTTCTCAAACTCAAGCATGGTAACTTGAACCATTTCTCATCTGAACTTAAGAGTGGACTTTGTGGATATGTATAAAGTTACCTGTCTGATTTTTTTGGCATTTTTTTTTATTATTTTGACGCAGGTCCTGTAACAATTGCAGATCGAGCTGCAGAGGAATCTATGATCTCCGTCTTATTGGAGAATTGTCCTTCTCATGCTATGTAAGTTTTTCCACATCCATGTGAAAAGTGGAACAGCCTTCTTAAAAGAAGGCAAAAGGAAATTTAAGATTGAGCTATTATGTTCACAAATTGTTTCTTTAAACTGAAGTTTTCCTAAACCAATAGTAGTCAGTTGAATACAGATTCTTGCTATCGTTTATGGTCCATTTAGTTTATTGGATTTGATTTGAAATTCTGGATATGAGTCAAATCCAATCTTCGGATGCACAAACAATTTGGACTTGGATTTTTTTTTTTTTGGATTTGGATTTGGATCAAATCATTAGAATTCAAAACATGCTTAGAACATGAGATTTCATACGGTAACTCTTACCCTTTCATTTGATATTCTATGGCTTCCAATGCAACATTTCAAATCAAGTACAGGAATCTAAACGCTGAGTTATTATGTTCAAATGTTAATCTATTTGTGGCAATTTAGGAACATTCATTATTGATATAGTTGTTGCTGGTATAGTTTTAATTATGGAATAGCTCTACTGCAGTTATGGGGAGGAGAATGGGTGGAGGTGTAAAGAAAAGTCTGCAGACTATGTCTGGGTATTGGATCCAATAGACGGGACAAAGAGTTTTATTACGGGTATTTTCAGCTCTATTTTTTCCTGTTGTATTTATTGTATTGTTATCTCATAATTTGGCGCTTTCAAAATTTGGTTTAATTAGTTCCACACTGTTTCAGGCAAACCTTTGTTTGGTACTCTCATTGCCCTGCTATATAAGGGTAAACCGGTAAGATTATTTGTCATGGGTGATCTTCTTCTTCTTCTTCTTCTTTTTTTTTTCAGTGCGAGTAATGAGATGTATAGTAGGAAGAAAATTTAAGGATCACTCATTTAATTTTTAATAAGAGTTATTGAAATGCTAGTTAATTTAATTTATTTGAGGAAAACGGGTTTTTTTAATACTGCATATGCCCTCTCTAAAAAATTAAACTAATGCAAGAATTACAATTTGTAAATACACAACATGTTATATTTCTCTAAGAATTCAATGAAAAATAGCTAAACAAATAGCCCCCAAGTGCTCGTTGATGTATGTGTAGATTTGGAAGCCATATGTGAAAAAAGATGCTATTATGTCTGAAACTAAATTTCATGCTTTAATGTATGTGTAGTAGTCTGCTTAAAATGATAAAAATGTTTCTTCAGATTCTTGGCATAATCGACCAGCCCATTTTGGGAGAAAGATGGATTGGTATGAAAGGAAGGAGAACTACATTGAATGGGCAGGAAGTGTCCACTCGCCCTTGTGCAAAACTATCACAAGCATATATGTATGTCATTCTGGTTTAGTCATCATTATCATCATCATAATGATCTTGCTCATCATCATGGCTGACGTGCCTTTTTTTCCCATTACATTTTTAGGTACACAACAAGCCCACATCTTTTTACCGGAGAAGCTGAAGAAGCATTTATTCGTGCAAGAAGTAAGGTTGGTGCACTTGCTTAAATAGATTTCTATATACAAGAATGTTCAAGGATTCTATTCATTTATTAATCTATATAACTTGTCCCTTGCGAATGTTGCGACTCAGTTTTAACAAAATCTGGACATATGATGCATTATATTTTAACAATAATTTCATTTAGAATCGTGATCGTTTGACTTTAGTTTTTCAATATTTAAAAATATTGTCAACCACACAGCTATATATTAGAACCTTCTCTTTCTCTCCTGATCCATCAAGACATTGGGGTTAACAATTATCTTCATGACTATGCTTGAAAACACATTGATGCTTGAATCTTCGTTTTCTTGTTCTTTTGGTGCACAGGTGAAAGTTCCGTTGTATGGCTGTGACTGTTATGCTTATGCCTTGCTAGCATCTGGCTTTGTGGATCTTGTCATTGAGTCCGGTCTCAAGGTAGGTTGTACACTTGTACTCGTATGCACACATTAAAAATGACTATTACTCTTGGACAGCAGCGGCGATTTGGGTTTTGGGTCGTGTTTATTGGGTTCAGGTTGAAAATATCTAATCCTAACCTGATCCACATAGTTGCAGGTCAGATCGGGTTTGCCATATGAAAGGTGTGGGTAGTCCGACCCAGAAATGATTGGGTCCATACTCCATTTGAGTTGACCTGAACGGCTGGTTGGTATTTCGGTCCGGATTGTCAGCTCTACTCTCCGACTTGCCTTGTAGGAAAAGATTTTCCCTACGATAATAAGGCCTACAACGACACAAAAGCGGAGTCTAGAGCTGTCAATTTGGACCCGAACCCTTGGTCACCCGAAATTCAACTTACTCTTTTTCGGGCTCAGGTCTCATAGAATAGAGTCAATAGACCAAATTGATTTTCATATTTTCTACGTGGAATTCTCAACCCGATCCGCGTCCTGAAACCCACACGGGACCTGACCTGCCAGGTATAAAGTAGATATTGCATTTAAGATTTTCTCAACCCTTCTAATGTTGTTCCTTTTTGAACCAGCCATACGATTTTCTCTCGCTGATTCCTGTGATAGAAGGCGCCGGAGGTACCATAACCGATTGGAAAGGACAAGAGCTTTACTGGGAGGCTTCTCCAACTTCACATGCAACAAGTTTGTTCACTTTCTCACTTTATTATTATCATTATTTTCACAAAGCCTCAACACATGCCAATCCAAATTCACATGAAAATTTGCATTTTTACCCTTAAATGGGTGAGTCAACAAACGAGTTACACAACTCGTTTAATTAAACAACTGGTTTAACACGTACGCGACCTAATTATTAACCGAGTTGAGTTATACAACCCGAAACCGAAACGAACCTGATTAAACTGAACTCAAATCTACTTAAATTCGTATTAGTGTCTTGTCACAAGTCATGACCCAAATTGACAGCCCCACTAATACCTAGTTTTGTGCCGTTTTTTCCAGGTTTCAATGTAGTGGCAGCCGGAGACAAACAGGTTCACCAACAAACTCTCGACTCGTTGCAGTGGAAGTGACTATCTGCGGTATGGCTTCAAATTTACAGACAGCAAAGAGTAAGTCATGCTTAACTTTTCATTTTCCACTGAAGAGTTAAGCAAAAAAGTTGGTTCAGTTGCTCTTTGTGCTTCTATTTTTTCAAAACCAGACAATTTTGGTTCATCAAGTGTTCTCTAGGATACTGCATTTTGATGGCTAATTGATTATAATTTTTTTGAATAGACTGTTTTGGCAACTAATATTTTTATTACAATGGTTCAATTATAAACTTCTTATCCTATATTCTCTTGGTTTGGAGATAGTCTGTTATGAATTTATCCGTAATACCCTTTCTGTCCGTTCTAACATAGGTATCTTGTTTTTATTTATTTTTTTATTTTTTAGAATTTCGATATGAATGAATTATTAATGATGTCAATGTAGTACCTTGAATTTGTTACAACACGTGTCCGGGATTGAAGAAAAAATATACAATGCATTAACTAATATTTTTTAAAAACGACACTTATTTCAAGAAAATAAGCTACAATTGTAGATCTAGAATTTAACTCGACCTAAAACTGATCCAATTCGATTAATTTTAAATTTTTTTGAATCACCTCATCAATCTCAGATCTGATTCAAACTACCCTATCAAATCATATTCAGATTACTCTGTCAATCCAAAAAAAACCCAACCCGATGCCCATTCTTATCAGTTACAAAGGCTGTGACTCCTGCTCCGAAAGGAAGAAAAAAATATAGCAATTACCATCTTTTGGTGGATAAGCTATCACCAAAATGAACAAATTTTCTAAGCAGCACTTCATAACAAAGGCATAAATTAATCACAAATGTGTACCAAAAGATACATTGTCTGATTTTTAAATAGCTTAAACTGGTAAATCAAGAGCAAATTGCTCATTCGTTGACAGTTAGAGAAACATGTCCACATTCGGGTACAAACGAGCAAATGAAGACGGGCACTTGATGCTTGCTGGGCAACCTCACATGCCTAGTGAGAGGTTGGGAACTTTCCCGGATTCAGCCAGTATTGAGAACTTGAATCAATTTGAGTCTCTAGCTCTTCTAATCTTTCCCGAAATCAGCGTTGTAGTGAGAGCTAGATTCGAGTTTCTTTGCTTCATTCAGCTTCCGAACAGCCTGAAATGTAATAAAGGAGACGATACAACATGCAGTTGAGATTTCGAACATAGTCCAAGGAATAAATTTCAGGTCATTTTTAGGATTATTAGCTGCTGTATGTAGGGCTATGCACAAAAAAACACATAACCCTCAAAACCAACTTACAGTCCGTCTCGATCTAGCCCACTTTTGTGGCCAGTGAACACATGCAGTCCAAAGTTATGTAACCCCCAAGGCGAACGATTCAACCCACCCAAATCCGCAACAACCCACCGGCATAAAGCTTCTTTCTATTTCTAACCCTAACCTCACACTCAAAGTTAGGGGTGGCAATTCGTGTTCATGAGTCGTGTTGAAAGTCTAGAATATTGTTAAGGATTACCTGAACTCGACTCGATTATTTAACTCGTAGAAAAACACGACTCATTTATGAACGGGCTGACATGACCAACACATTTAAGTAATTGAGTTCAAAACTACATAACCCGGCCCAATGATCCGTTTATGGGTCATTTTTCTACACGTTTGAAAAGTTACATTTTTGTCTTTAAATGAGTGGGTCAATAAACATGACCAGTATACTCAAAGCATCAGTGTTCATTGTTACGTAGTCCATGACCATTGACCAATATACTCAAAGCATCAGTGTACATTGTTACGAAGTCCATTCTGTGTAACCTTAAAGAAGCAAATACGTATTTAGAGAGATTTTGGATACTTTACCTTCATGAAATCTTCATGGATGACATAATCACGTTCAGCCCGAATTGCAAACATTCCGGCTTCGGTGCATATATTGCGAAGATCAGCTCCATTAAAACCCTGAGGCAAAGAAAACACATCAAAATGTTTTACAAGTATCGGGATTCTGGGTCAATATTAATTGGGATATAAACAATGCTTAATCACCTCAGCAAGCTTTACAACAGCCTCGTAATCGATTTCACCATGTTTTGCAATTCCAGCAGCATGAATTTTGAGGATTTCCATTCTTGATTGCTCATTAGGCAACGGAATTTCGATCTTCCTGTCTAGTCTGCCAGGTCGAAGGAGGGCAGGATCCAAGACATCAGGTCTGTTTGTCGCCATAATCATTTTGACCTGGAAAACCCAATTCAAAATTTTCAGTCGCAGACCAATTTACCTCAAAACACAAAATGACATAAGAAGGTCCAAGGTGCTAACAGACGTGAATTAACTTAAATATAGTTCTCCAAAATTATATCAACTTCTAGTTTCTACTTGACGAGAAGACAAAACAAAACATAACCTTCCCAAGCTGGTCAAATCCATCCAATTGATTAAGCAGCTCCATAAGTGTCCTTTGTATTTCCCGGTCAGCACTTGTTCCCTCGCTGAAACGCCGTCCACCAATGGCATCGATCTCATCCATAAAAATGATGCAAGGCTTGACAAGTACCAACAACATATCAGTTTTTTTGTCCCTTAATTTTTGACAGAAATCAGGAAATGAAACAAAATATAGAAGCTACAAAATGCAAGCTCTTACTTGGTGATCACGAGCATACCCAAACATCTCACGTATTAATCTTGCACTTTCACCAATATATTTATCAATGATAGCACTTGAGACCACCTATAACATGGACAAATGTTAATATAACCATTGCATTCTAGAGTACATATAAATGAGCTTGATTTAATCCAAAGTTAATGACAATGTTTTAAGGAAATCGATAAATGCCTAACCTTTAAGAAATTGGCATCTATATTGCTAGCTATTGCTCTGGCTAATAGCGTCTTGCCAGTTCCGGGAGGTCCATAGAGAAGAACACCCTGTAACATGTAAATATCAGCTTGCTTATCCCATATAAACAAAGCAAGATAGCATTATGGACAAACAACAAAAGTTCACCAAAACCTTATAAGAAAGAGTAAAATGGTTTGGTACTCTAGCCTTTGATACTTTCTAGATTCAGTCTATAACTATATTTTTCAGCTTTTTAACCACTACACTACACTTATCGTTCTTTTATATTAATATTATAGTACCTGATATGATCGGGTTTTCATTGCCAAATCTTCAAAAATGTCAGATCAGTATGTCACATTAGCAAAATCAAACTAAACCGATAAATAGTTTACTAAAAACAACATTATTTTGAGTGAAAACAAAAGAAGTGAAACTAGACTATGTCGCTTTGAAAGACAGCAGCTAATCCCCTAAATTCTTGTTACCTTCTTTCCCACTTAACACCACAACCTCTTCCTAAAATTTTGAAGACGTGATAGTGGTGAACCAAGGGGGTAAACCTAAAAAGAATTGACCGTCCAGAGAGTACTAATCTATTTACCTTGGGAGGTTTGATCCCCACTCTTAGGAACAGCTCAGGGTTCATTAGAGGCAGTTCAATAGATTCTCTGAGTTCTCGGATCTGATCAGAGAGCCCACCCACAGCAGAGTAGCTAATATTACCAGGATCTTCATGGAGCATATTGTAAACAACTGGATCAACCTGTCAACCAAAAATTGCATTATGAGTTGCAATGTACAAGAAAAAAACCATGTTAATCATACTGCTAGAATGTCCAACAAAGTATGAAGAAATTACTTCTCGTGGAAGAGCCCGCATGATGGTAAGAGTAGTCATATCAAGAACTACTCGGGTTCCTGCAGTCAATTTCTCTTTGTCCACTTTACTACGGCAACCAACCACGTATCTAGGGCCACTACTTGCTTTTACTATCACTGAAACAGCACATACGATACCAATTAGTTCTATAATTGTCAGTCAGGAATTCTCACAAAACATAGTGATTAAAGAACGTGATACGTTAAATTCAAAACAATGATAATCCCAAGATGATCACTCCGTCCAATAAACATTCAAGGTTTGGCATTTTAGAGGACAACAAAAGGACGAAGGCGGTGTTGGACAAAGTAGAGAAACATTAAAAGTTGAGAACAAGCAACGCTCATAAGGAACAAATTCCATAGCCACAAATATGATTCAAGTGACATCGACACAAAGAAATAGTATAGTAAGGTAAATACAGCGTTCATTGTCAAGAGGCCTGAGAACTTCGCCAATGATTTGCCCGACACTCTGAAGAGATTTTAGATCATCTTCAGTTTTGGTGAATTCCTTTTTCGCACTCCGCAAGTTCTCTCGCACTGTATGCATGCCAATCAAACACACGTTAGCAATAGCCAAATCTCAAGGTAATGAAATTGTTCAATATCAAGTCAAACACTTCTTCGCACTTCAAAAGGACAAAGAAACCATAAAACAAACAAAACAATGAAAGCATTCAAAAATCTCAACTAACTACAAGGACCTAACTCCCCAATCATCATATTAAATTAATTGCACTTCAAAACAAGACCATAGTCCTCAACTTTTCCCTGTACCAAGTTCTCAGCACCAACTTGCAATACATTTTCATTCCAAATACTTGAGACAAGAGTTAAGAGTATAAAATTAATATTAGGCCTTGTAGCAACATGTTATCAGAACCAGATTCTGACCTAGAGGTCAGTCCTGCCACTACCCTGATAGTTAAAAATGTGTTGCAAGTTCCTGCAGCAAGGCAAGAAGTATACTTATGCATGAACCACTTGCAAAGTGATAATGCTTTTAGTTTAGTAGTTCCTCTCTATACAACAGGAACCCAATTACCATCTCAATGTGCTCTTATGGTTGTTCCTCTACAACAGGAACCCGATTCCATCTCAATGTGCAACATTTAAACCAACAACCAACAAAATTTCAGGTGAAATGAAGATCATATATCAGGCAAATTAAAAAATTCACCATAAAGTACAAAATTATCGCACCAAAAACAAGTTCAAATTCCACATCTTCAATAAACCTCACCACAAGAGTAACCCCCAAAGTTCAACAACAATCAGAGCTAAAATAACCAATCCACATCGGCACCAAATTGAGTTTCGAAACCAGAACTTTCAAAAATCCACACAAACATCACGAAAATGCTCAACAAAATCGGACAGAACAAAAATAACGGATAAATTTGTGTTCGGGGATTTAGGGTTTTCGATATGCCGAAAGTGAAATCTGACCTGCAGTGACTCGAGATTCGAGCTCCTTGTGGTGGAGGAGCTTTTTCCGGTAATCGGACATCGCCGTCCGGCGTCTACCGGCGTCTTCTGCTTCGGTCGCCATCGGAGATTAGCGCAGTAACGATGGAGACGAGCTCTGGTGAGTAAAGCTTGGGACGAGGTATCAAAACCGCCTTGTTGATCAAGAAAAGAGTACACAGAAGAAGAGGAGGGTAAAGTGGTAATTATACATACACTTCAAGGAGCTCATGTGACATTACTCATTATTGGGCCTTGGCCCATATTATAAATAAGAGGCTCACAGCCCACTTAACTTCATTTATCAATTTCTTAATGAGAGCCCAAAAGTAAGGGATCACAATTAGGCCATATTCCAGCTATGTTTCCAATTGACAATTTGGATCTGAACTCGATGATACCTGACACCCGATCTTATTCTTACTCAACTTCAAACTCAACCCAAAGTAGTTTCATCATAAATAGAACTTTAGAATTTTGGGTCGGACTAGATAAACCCACTATATCATTGCATTTTATGTCTAAAACCTGAAAACCCTCTAGAGTCGGGTTGGGGTTCAACCAGACCCTAAAATTTGAAAACTCTATCTTGAAGAGAGGCAGATATTTTCTTTTGTAATGGAGCATATGTGAGGATAAATAAATGGGTAAAGTAGCATAGTCACGTCTCAAATCTATGTTCCAAAACGAGTATCGTGGTCTTAAAATTTAAAACAAAAAAAATATGTCTTAAATGATTGGCTTCTTTCCTGTTTTAGTAAGTTAATTGTTCTTGAATTGTCAATAATTTTCTTATAATAAGTCAATTAATGATAATAAAAATGTAAATTTATGACATAAACTAACTATTTTCCCAAATAATATTTGTTTTAAACAATTTATTCCAAATTTGTCACAATACAATCTCTAATCAAACTCGGTATAGTACCAACCGCAAAATCCCGACCCTTTGACGTAGAACAAGACATACAAGCAAACTCGTGAGCTACTCTAAGAAGTGTAACATCCTATCTATCTTGAGAAAATTAAAAGTATAAATAACTCATCATCATTTGACTATTTGTGTGACTATTTTTGACCGTTTAGTAACCGTCTCTTCAAAAACGTCGATCCCTCCAAAAAAAGGCGCCAAAATTAACTGAATTTTCCTCTCAGCACAAACACAGCCTAAAATTTTGGAAACCAAAAAACCTCCCCATTGTGGTTGGTTCTCAACTTTCTCTCCTAAGAAAATTCCAACAAAAAAAAAAATCCCCAAACTTCAACACCAAGAAAATGAACTCCCAACAATCACATTCTCTAACTCTCTCTAATTCCAATTCCATTTTCAAAAAATTTCTTCTATGATCTTCCTCTCAATGAGGACCATTTTCTTGGTATTCTCAGCCTTCACATTACTCTCCAACATTCTCGCTTTGCCGGCGACTTTCAAGCCCGGCGACAACTTCCTCATCGACTGCGGCCACGCCAAGGACGAGGTCGTCGACGGCCGGACCTTCGCCGGAGAAGAAAAGTCCAAGGACAAACTCCACGCAGCCGACAACAACTTCGTCTCGGTGCAGTCCAAGAACGCTCCGTCGCCGATCTACTTGACGGCTAGGGTTTTCAGAGAAGACGCCTACTACAGCTTCACCTTGACCAACACCGGCTGGCACTGGATCCGCCTCCATTTCTTTCCGGTCAAGTCCGGCGAGTTCGATCTCACCGAGTCCATTTTCAGCGTCCAGACCGACAAGTACATGCTGATTTACAGCTCCAATTTCACCGCCGAGGCCAGGCCGTCGCTCTACGAGTACCTCCTCAACGCCACCGACGGCGAGAGGCAGCTCAACCTCCGGTTCCTCCCGAAGAAGGACTCGGTCGCGTTCATCAACGCGATAGAGGTGGTCTCGGCGCCGGAGAAGCTGATCGGAGACGACGCCACCGATC
>JAYMTA010001319.1:0-20634 GCA_036897625.1 Pelargonium cotyledonis
GGGAAAGATGAAAGACGACGATGATGGTGGTGGTGGTGGTGGTGGTGGTGAAAGAAAGAAAGAAAAAGAAGGAAGAGACGAGAGAGATGAGGGACTAGCCGTTTGAAATTGAAGTTTTGAACCAAATTATCAGGGCAAAATTACAGTATCACTTTTATAATTTTAATTAATTTATTTAAACTTGGTCAACAAGGTAATTAAATTGGGTGTCAAGATTAGGGTTGTCCTTGACCCAACTGGGTTTATGTGTTGCGTGAAGCCCACTCAAGAGGAAATCACTGGCTCCGACCTTCATGGGTTCCTTGCAACTCATACTATTCGCACTCAATTGGTTGATAAATACAATAGGCAAAAGACAAAATTTAATAAATGAACTTTCGCGTCTAGATTTAATTTGGTTTATAATTTTTTTAAACCAAAATAGTTTATGAAATTTCATGTTTGATCTAGTTTGTCCTTCATTTAATTTCGTTTCTGGTTTTTGATATAAACTATAATAGCAAGGAACTGAAGAAAAAAGAGTCGACAATGGTTTTTGGTGGTTATCAAACTTTAATGAAACGATGTGGTTCAATAGTTGTTCTTTGTTTGTATGATTGTTGTCGTTTTGAGTTAGTGGAGTTTGTTACGAGTTATTGCAAGTTAACTAGTAGTGAAATGAAAATGTGTAACGAAACCGTTTTAGTTTATTATTGTATTCATGCATAATTATAAAAAGTAGACACTTATCTTGAGAAACATACTCCTCAAAATCACTCAAAAGTACGGTCATGAAACTGCTTTGTCTGATAATATGGTATTAGATATGATTTACATTTCCAGATATAGAAACCCGTCTATTTTAACAAGTCCTTGAATGTACATGATACTCAAATTCACAATTTCAACTAAAGAGTTTAAAGTTTAAGTTAGTGGGAGAACCTCTATTTGGTCATCTATATGGGCCAAATTTGCTCCTTCAAAATGGAGTGAAGAGATGGGAAGTGCATGGGGAGAGGCTTATTATGATCACCTCAAAATGTGGATCTATCACTCCATTTTTGACATGAACTGAACCCAAATAGCTCAGTGTTGTATCTGACACTACTACCTCATCCTGTCCCTCAGTTGAATTGCTGATTCTGTCTAATATACATACATATGTTAATTATATATATCAAGAAACATAGATATATATATATATATTTGAAAGTACTGACCATCTTGAAAACCTTAACGGCATGAGCTTTGAGCTTAAAATTGTTTTGTGATACTTCATCGGAGTCTCTGAGAAATGAAAACATGTTCTTTGCCGTCAATAAAAGATGAATTTTTTTTAACCTTATTATTTTATTAATGGACTAATAATGATGAGTTTTGTGTCTTTTAGTTAAGGGTATAAACGTTATTACAACTTTTCTTAATTTGTGTAAAACTCTAAAACGACATTTAATTTGAAACAGAGGTAGTAGTAGCATTTTATTCAAATTTCATAGCTCTAATATGAAAGTTTAAAAATTCATTGAATGAAGAATATTCTTAAGTTAGAAAAAACTGGGACTTCTCTCTCTAGGGTCAAAGAGTGTTGTAATGACGGAAAGTGATTGGCGGCTAGGGTTTGCTTGTCTGGTTTTGATTTTTGCGGTGGAATAGACAGCAGTTGGTGGTCGTCGGAAGGGTATGAGTACGCGAGACGCGATGGAAGTGGACGGGGGAGGGACTACGTCCAGTTTCCGGGTATGCGACAAACTATGGCTTCTGTTCGGAAACCAATTGCAGGGGTTAGGATTACTGATATCGTCAATCCAGCTCGTGGTTGTGGTGGCATGGTCTGATACCAGTTTGAATTCTTTGATGAAGACGATGCGAGATGGATGGAGGAGGACGACCCTTAATTGGTTCTTTAATATAAGGGCGCTGATATTTCGAAAGTTGGGAGAGGGCGATCAGTCATTGACAGTTCATGGAACTATCGTCGTTGAGTATCTGGGTCCAGGTCAGGAGTATTCCCAAAGGTTACGTTGTTGATCAAGCTTCCAAGGACTTAGGCAATGGAGTGGGTCAGTTCATGGGTGTAGGTCCGCTGAGTTTTCGTAGCGAGTGGAACTCATATGTTCGTATCATGGTGCTTCTGGATATTCACAAACCTTTACGCAGGAAGGCTCGAATAACGTTTCCGAAAGTTGGGTTGTGCATGGTAGTGTCTCAGTACGAGAAGTTTCCTGGTTTTTGTCTTTTCTGTGATATTTTGGGCCATTTCGAAAAAGATTGCTCGAGTCTTCGGGGAATGCAAATCCGGGACCAGAGCGAGCTTTTGAGTTTTGAAGGCTCCCCGTGGTCGGTTCACACAGGTAAGGGCTGAATGGTTGCAGAATAGTGCGGACGAGGATTGGAAGCCAGTATCGAAACAACCGGTACGAAAGGTGACGGTGGATGGCACTGACCGATTGGAATTGCGGACCCATTGTCGTCTTTGGCAAACAGGAGAAGGGATATGGAAGGAAGTGGTGCGTCGGTTGTGGGCTCAAAAAACGTCTTGGGACACAAACATGTTCGAATCAATGAGTCTATTGGTATGGAACTGTCGTGGGATGGGCAGCCCACGAACAGTTCAAGTCTTGAGCAATTTGGTGCGAGAGAAGAAGCCTGACCTCCTTTTCTTGATGGAGACGAAGAAATCAAGGGAAGGTTTAGAATCTCTTCAGGTTAAATTAGGTATGCGAGGTTGTTTTGTTGTTGATTGTGTAGGAAGAAGCGGCGGCTTGGCCCTTTTTTGGGTCGATCGGGTCCAAATATTCATACCCTGTAATTCCTTTTATTACATTGATGTGTCGGTGAATGTATCTGATTGGGGCTCTTGACATTTTACAGGTTATTACAGAGAGCCCAATAGAACTAATATAACTAGTTCATGGAACCGGTTAAGTCTGGCCCAAATCTCAAATCAGTGCTAGATTTGTGCAGGTGATTTTAACGATATTATTTTTGCGCATGAGAAGAAAGGTGGCAATCCCCAACATATGGCTTTATTATCCGGTTTTGCTAGTGGTCTGAACTATTCCGGGTTATTTGATATAGGTTTCGAAGAGTACGAATATACGTGGCGTCGGGGAAGTGGTTTTAATAACCAGATTAAGGAGCGTCTGGATCGTGTAGTGGCTTCGGATTCTTGGAGAACCCGATTTCCCAAATTGGAAGGTGAGACATTTGCCTTTTTATACGTTCGATCATTGACCGATATTACTCACTCCGGGTGAAACAATGCAGGGTCAAGTGAGAGGAAGGTTCAAATTTGAGAATTTTTGGCTCGAGTTAGCGGCCTATGCTGAGGTAGTCCATGGAAGCTGGGAAGGAGTGAAAGTAAGTGATAGAATTAGTAATGTTGGGTCTGCTCTTGAATTATGGAGTCACTCTTCAACTCACAATCTAAATAAACAGGTTCGGCAGTTTAAGAAGCGGTTGGAAGTTGTGAGCCATCGGTCAGATTCGATAAGCCGGGTGTGGGCGGAAGAAATTTGGGTACAATTGCTTGATTTGTTGCACCGGCAGGAGGTGTATTGGCGACAAAGCTCGAAAACATTATGGTTGCAAAACGGGGATTCTAATACTCGTTATTTTCATTGAGCAGCATCAATTCGGAAGAAGAACAATCATGTGGATCATCTTCAAGGTCCGGATGGTTCATGGGTTGAGGGAGGTGATGAGATTCGTGAATTGGTGGTCCAACATTTCACTGATCGGTTCCGAGCAAGAGGGTCGAGTGATTTTGGTCTTCTTCAACATTTGTAGCCTCGGGTGTCAGAGGCTCACAATGAGCTCTTGCTAGCCGATTTTCACGCAGACGAAATAAAAGCCGCAATTAATGTCATCCATCCCGACAAAGTGCCCGGGCTGGATGGCCTAAATCTGGCTTTTCTCCAACACTTTTGGCCGGTCGTGGGGGACGATGTGACCACGGCTTGTCTTCACTCTTCAGGTTCTTCAAAGCGGCTCAATTCCGGCCCATTTTAATGAGACCATTTTCGTACTAATTCCCAAGAAGTTGAAACCAGAATCGGTGGGAAATGTGTGCCCCATTGCCCTTTGCAATATTATTTGCAAGATTATATCGAAGACTCTAGCTAATCGGTTGAAGCCAATTTTGAATGATATTATTTCGGAGTCCCAAAGTGCGTTTATTCCTGGTCATCTTATAACCGACAATATTTGTATTGCAAATGAGTTGTTTCACTTTCTTCATAGGAAAACTCAAGGTATTGATGGTTGAGGGCTCTTAAATTGTACATGGCAAAAGCTTACGATAGTGTGGAGTGAGACTTTTTACAAGTCATTATGTTGCGCCTTGGTTTTAATCCGAGATGGGTCGAATTAGTCATGAGTGGGGTTCGTTCGGTTAGCTTCCGGGTGGAGTTTGCTCGCAGGTTGTCTCGGGTCTTTATGCCTTTTCGAGGAATCTGTCAGAGAGACCCGATCTCTCCCTATCTTTTCATCATGGTGGCAGAAGGTCTTTCGGCTTTATTGCAAGCTAAGCAGGTTCGGGGTTCCATCCATGGATGCAGTGTGGCCCGTGGCGCCCCAAGTATCACACATCTTTTCTTTGTCGATAATGCGTTGGTCTTTCGTAAGGCAACGAGTGATGAAGCTAGGGTCGTGAAAGATGCTTTGAGTACGTATGAGAGATGTTTTGGACAAAAAATAAACTTTCATAAATCTAAAATCATGTTCAGCTCGAAATGCGGACTCTCTGTTGGCAGTGACAAATTTGCTTGGTGTCACCCAGATTAGTAAGTTCTTAAGCTATCTTTGTGCTCCAGTTTGTATAGGGGGCCGGCGGGTTGTGCTCTTTGATGAATTGGTGGATCGGATTCGAAGTCGAGTTGCATCTTGGTCAGCCAAAGCGCTCTCTAAGGCGGGGAAGGAGGTTCTTATTAAGTCCGTTGCTCAAGCGATTCCAACTTATACCATGGGTGTCTTAAGGTGGACACTTTGTTGATAGACCGTGACACTAAAATGTTCCAACAATCCCATATCTTCTATAGAAAACCAAAAACAAATTTCAATTGTACTTGAACTAGAGATCAAAGAGTTGTGTAAGAGCCTTCCACCTAATATGCAAAAACCTCCTCCCAGACCTCCTGTGAAGTTCTAATGCCTGTCAATGTCTAGACATTGAGCCTGCAAGAGCCAATGCAAGGGCCCAAACGCACTAAATGTAACACGCCAGGATACACACAAACATGACAATAAAGAACCCTGAGCAAAAACAACCAAACATCCAATGCTATCTCCGACGTTAGGTCAGGTGCTTTGATAATATCACAAACAAAAAGAAAACACATACATCTGATCACAATGAAAAGGATTATAAATTAATTCAACCATGCAAACAATGTATTAAGCTTTTCTGGAAGATCCACAATTTAAACCTCAGAAAGCTGTAACCAGCTAGGGCTGAGGTTCTAACTACAACTTAAAACAACTAATATCCAACTGCAATACAGCATAAAATGCGTATCTAAGACAAAACTGAACCTTCTAGTCCATAAAACTGTAAAAACTCCAACACAGTTTTCAACCTTCTAGTCCATAAAAGCAGTAGCTCAACGCTTACCACCACCACCTCCGAGTTTGGGTCCCTTGGGTGCAGCACCTTTGGGCATGCTACCTTTGCCCTGTTTCTGAGACTTGGCCGACACTTCGGCTTTCTTTGCCTTCTTCTCATCCTTGGTTTTCTTGATCCTCTCCTTGATTTCACTGCAGAAAATAAACTCTTGGTAAGAACTTGATTTGGTTGATTAACTAGTGGTCAAGAAAAGTTTATAATTTACTGGCAACAAACCAGTCTGTATTGACTGCAGTAAGGTACATTCAGGTATAAACTACAACATATGATCTGAACTTATAAAAAGAGAAGCCTACCGAAGAGCAGCTTCCCTAGCAGCATCTCTCACTTCTGGCTTCTCAGTTCTCCTTTTCTGAATCACCTCCAAGGTAGCTCCCACAATGGACCGGGAGTAAGGCTTCTTGGTAGCACGACGCCTCTTTTTCACAGCCTCTGCAGCTATGTCCTGATAATTGTAGAGTATGTCAAAACTAGAATGGGTTGAAGCATGCAAGTGGTTTTGATAAAATAAAGAACAATGCATCATACCTTCTTGTGCTGCTTTCGGTACATAGCTGTCCAGGTAAGCTTTGAAGGCTTCAAACGGTTATGGAAGTACCTTTTGCATTTTGAGTTGGCAAAAAGGAACACCTGAAAACAAAAGGAATAAGGGCAAATATCGATTTCAATGCATAAAAAGGGAGATAAGCAAAGTAAAACTGCAAGAATAGAACTGGACAATATTTCAAAAAAAATTACCTGTGAATCAGACCTGATAAATCTGATACCTTTACCAGGGTAAATCTTCTGACCACTGAAGCGGCAGAGCTCAGTCCTGAAACACAAACATCAGAACCATTATGCACATTCAAAACACAGGTTAAACCATCATCACACACCAGCGCAATTCAAACAGTTAGGAGTGCACTACTAAGGAATACCACAGTTAATTTACTTGTATGATTACAGCTATATAGTTTGAGAATGACCTTTAAAAACTTCTTAATGCTAATATTTAAATATAAACTGCACCAGCTTATGAATATATCATGTCACCTGGACACCAATAACTACTACAACCAGATGCATCGGTTATGGTATGCCTGACACGAACAAAGCCCGACTAGACAACAAGATTCATTTACCATTGTAAGAATTTCAAATTTCCATGGCTCTGCTCAACTAATTTAAATAAATTAATGAAAATGATTTTACCATAACACAATGGAATGAGCTTCAATACAGAAATGGAAGATTCAAATCATGCAAAATATCAACCCACTATCATTGGCAGCTTAAAACACAATAAATCAAAATACCTCTACGCAATGAGCATCTGAAATCGATCTATTACAAGAAAACCACACAGTAAGAAAAAGGCGATCAAATAAAACGCTGCGTCAAAAGAAACAGACAGAGGCAAACAAACGCTGAAACCCTAATTATCAGTTTGATAGCAAAATACAATAAAATGAAACTTTCAAGTTCGGGATTTTCCACCATCATTAGTTTCAATGAGACGAGATTTGGTTTCTACGAAGCAAACAGAGGAAAAAGCGAACAACACAATAAACATGGTTATGAAGGCTAGCTTACTTGAGAACCATGGCTTCTCTGCTCCTGTGGCTGCTGTTTGGCCGCTTTGCTGCTGAGAGCCAAAACCCTAGCTACTCGAAGCCCTAAATACTGAGGGAGGTGAGGGGTTAAATAACAAGAAAGACCCTCTCTGTTTTATATAATCACGAAAGTGACCCCGTCCGAGAGGCTTTCTTTAATTTTTAGTTTCATATTTTTTTTTTCCTTATTTTTCTAAATAAAACTTAATTTGGCTATTGTATATATATATTTTTTTTTTTGAAAGGATGTATATTTAAATTTAAACATAAATTAGTTCATTAATTTTGTTTACCCTAAAATAGTTATTGGACCTTATGGAGGTGGTTGGGTGCTTCAAAACTCAGGCGGAGTAGTGCTTGGGGGAGGGTGGGCTGGCTGGTTTGGCTCGCTGGATCCGAAGCTTGTGGAGGTGCTCACCATCATGGATGGTCGGACGTAGTGGTTGAGTCAGACGCAAAAGGAGTAGTAGAGGTTTTGCAGACTGGAGGGAAGGAGTTTTTCAGTGTCTTAGGTATGATTTTATTAGACATTTAACCTTTGTCATCTAGTTTCACCAGGTTATATTTGTCTTTTGTTAAGTGGGTGGGCATTCGGTTTCACATACTTTAGCTAGATCATTTGTTTCTGGGGTTAGTGATTAGATCGGTTGTCTTGTTCGATCTTGATTGCTCATATTGTAGCTTTTTTTTTTTCCTGAAAGATATTGTAGCTTCCAATATGCATTAATAATATAAGCTACTTTTTTCCCTAAAAAAAATATTAGACCCTAATTGAATAACTTTATTTTTTTTAGTAGAAAGAAATTATCATTCTTTTCAATAGGGATAAAGCTAACAAGCGGTTACAAGGCGTAGCTACTTAACCCATCCTAACTAAAAAAACTGAATATAACTCCAAACCTAAAACCAAAACAAACAAAAACCAACCTATAAGAAACTGAAGATAAAATAACCTTGTAGAGACCCTAATAGCCATACATCCCCATAAGGATTAAAGCTCTGCATTTGGTTAGTCCTCCGATCCTCTTTCTCTTGAAGACCGCCGCAACCCTTCTATTTGTTTCCGTTTCATCCCGAGCAGCCGAGGTGATCGGAGGTTCCGGTATTGGCGACGGAGTTACTTCCCAAGGTTGATCTGCACCTGATCGGAGCCACTGAGCTTCAGAGCAGCTTTTTAACTTAACACAATCTTTCTCCAAATGCCCAAGTATGCCACAGTAACAGCAGAAAGTAGGCACCCTCTCATACTTGAACGTGACAATCTGCGCCTCCGTACCTGCAAACTCTACTTTAGCCTTCCGACGAAACGGTTTCTTGAAATCGCACCGGATCCGATTCCTTGTATAGGAACCCCAACCACCCCTGAAATTAATAGGATCCGATTCCAAAAATCGACCAACTCCCTTACCGATCTGTTCGCAAAGCCTTTCCGTTGTATATCCTAATGGAATGCCTCGCACCTAAACCCACATATCTACGTAGTTTATGTCGACCTTGTATGGATCATCACCTACTTTGATTCGAGTCAGAAGGAGCACCTTCCCCATGTATGTTCACGGTCCCTGGCTCTCCACCTTTTCTGCATTATCATGATCATAGAACTCAAAAGAGTAGCGGATCTAATCGCTAGGAACCGACGTTAGAAGTTGACACAACAATCTTTTGTCAAAATTTGTGAAGTTCAAAATTTTGAACCAACCAACCACCTATGCCATAAGTAATTTTAAAGGAAGATAAAATAAATAGACTTATCAATATGCAACACGTGGCATTTATAAATTATTTAAATAATAAAAGAAGAAGAAGAAACATATAATCAATCATTTTGTAGTAACACATTATGTGTAAGTATTATTTCTACCTTTTTATAAATAAAAAAAAAGTATTATTTCTACCTCATAAATATTATTAACATTAAAGTTAACGGATGTTGACCAAAACGACTAATTATGTTGTTCCTCAAAAACTGGCCTGTTAATGGCCTTCTAGATTTCCTATCAAGTTGTATAATAGATCAACAGTATCTTTCATTAACTGTAAAAATAATTTACACAATAACTGATGTAATGGATATAGAATCTGAAAAAACTTAGGACCTGTATCGAACATACAAAGCTCGGACGAACAAACATCAATTTCGTTATAATTCAGCTGTAGGCAACAAGTAGAATAACTCGAAGAGTAATCTTCTGCTCGGATTTTGTCCTCTGACTGAATAAATAGTTCTCAGAGGGACATCAATATTTATGAATCCTAGTGTTTCTCTGTCATATAATAACATTTGAAGACTCTGCATCTAAGGCCAAGCAGAGTTCAATGGTTCTGTAACGCTTCAATTGCCTTCTTCCACTGCCATGCTCTTTGTTTTGGTTCCTCGAAAGACAACACCTTCTTTGGCTGAACCATTAAACATATGCACATGAGAAAAGGTATAAAACATGTTGATTGCAGCGACATGCTAAGGATATATACAAAACTGAGCGAGCTACATATATAACAGAACATAACTAGGATATTGGTGCTTCGGGCTTATGGTACTATATTCCACATGAAATCCAGATATCGTGACAAATAACTAGACAGGAGTAACTTGAGAGAATAGATGCAGCATAAGATGATGATGATGGAAGCAGGTGTGACATACCGTACAAATTTTGAAATGAGAAGTACTCAACACTTGAACATTGAGGTCATTGGGATTGTCGGACCAAATTATATTTCCTTTTACCACAAGCTTTGACGGGTCCACATATACCAATTTTGGCTTGTTGGTTAGGATAAGCTGCACCTTCTTGTTTGTTATTTTTTGAATTTTCTTCACCATTGAGATCATAAGAACAGATTCTCCAGGTTCCAGAAATTGTTGCCTATTAAGACATACAGCATATGGATTACTCATTGCCATGGGTAGAATTGAAGAAGTATCAAAGGGGAAATATCAGGAACTGACACAGAGAAAATATTACAACTTGAAAGCGAAAATATTTTCCAGCAGAATGTGTCGAGCACTTCTAAGAACATGTCACATACCTACATCCTAAATCCCAAAGACAACATAAGTTATTTCTCCCAAAAAGTATGATGTTCCGCTTCCAATTTGTGTTAAACTGCTTATTTGCATTAGCACAACATAGATATTTGCATCCAAATTGAAATCAAACTTTATTTTACACTACCAATGTACATGTGCGCGTACATGCATGTGTGTAAGAATATGAATGTGTAAAACCTAACAGATCCGAAATTCATTAGAGATGTGCAAACAACAAACGACACAAGGAAACCCAATTGAAACCATCTTCTATAGGCATGCTTTGATATTAAGACTCATGGCAATCAAAGAGTTTCAATCGCTTAGAAGAGTTTGCAAGTGAAAGAACTACTAGGTTCTTTAATAGGAAATATGAAATTAGAATAAAGTTGAAATTGCCGTTACCATTTTGAATCATAGGAATCAATTGAAGCTAGCCTAGTTATATGACCAGGTGACTCAGAAGATGTAGCAGCACCATTTCCCTCATTTGGTTTAGCTGAGCCATCCCCAACATGTGAAGGGTTCCATGAGTGATCAGGAGTCTCTTCCCCTTCACTCTGTTGAGCCTAAAAGATTAAGAGGAAAAATGTAAATGTACTTTATGGATAAATCACATTTCACGTCACATGAAAAGAGATTTGGAGGAACAGCTAGCTAGATAAGGCAAAGAATGCAAGAAAACTTAAATTTCTGCATGATTTGTTTAAAGGAGCATATATCATTGACTTACCACTGGCTCCATAGCAAGTTTTGGAGGGGCTTGTGTCCGTAAGTTCTTCCAATCAATTCCTTTGAAGAAAGGATGCGTTTTAAGTAAAGCATAACCATTTGGTCCGGTCCCTGGTCTTCTGGAGGGCTCTACATCCTGCATCATAGTTGCATGGCAGATTAAACACTAAAATTATGCACTTCATGAAAACAATGAAAATAAACTACAATGCTAAAAAAACACTAACATGCAGATGAGTTTAGTGCTTACCTAATTCTATATTGCTAAAAAAAAACACTTATATGCAGATGAGTTTTGTGCTTACCAACAAACGATCAATGAGGTCTCTAGCTTCATCTGAAAAAAAATTTGGAAATCTTATGTCTCTGGCTATAATTCTTTGGAATATAAGCCATTCACTTGCATCTTTGAAAGGGGAAGTTCCTGAAAGCATTTGGTACAAGGTGCAGCCAAGGGCCCATAGATCATTTCTGTTCAAATATATCCATAAGATTAAAATTAAAAAAGGGTATCCAACATTTGCAATACATAAATAAAATGAACAAAGCAGAACAGAGCCACAACCACATAATCAAAATAAATAAATTTTTTTTTTTTTTTTGAATACCAAATAAACAATTTCAAACAGTTATATGTTACGGATAATAAAAAAGTGCATTCATATGTTTTGGAACATCATAGTGGCTAGTAATCCATATTTTACCCTTTTTGGATATAAGGCCAAGAGAGAAGTATAGTCCATTACCCAAAAGTTGCAGGAGAAGAATTGAGTACTTCTGGTGGGACATATGCAGCTGTCCCCACAAAAGTGCAAGCCTTATCATCTGCACAAGGCATCCAAAGATAAACTAATGATTAAACGATGCTATAAAATATAGCTTAAACTATGTGATGTTAATATTACCTGATGCAGCATTTGGGAGGACAGTAATTTGACTGTCCTGCATAGGCTTAACACTCCCAAAATCAGCAACTTTGATGTGTCCATCACCGGTTAGTAGCAAGTTCTCTGGCTGCCATTACAAAGAAAAAATTAGCATGCTTACCCACAAATGATTGTACACATATGAGATAAAAACACACCTTAATATCTCGATGTATCAATCCCATACTATGAATGTATTCGAGAGCATCTACAACTTCTGCTGCATAGAATCGCGCTTCATCCTCTGGCAAACGACCTTTCTAGAAAAATTAAAAGGCCAGTGAGTTCCATACACTAAAAAGCTAGCACACAAAACAACTGCTGGAACCATGCTTTGAATATGGAATTTCCTGACTCTGGAAGCAATTGTAGACCAAAAAAAAAAAAAAGAAAGAAAGAAAGAAATGAAGTCAACCATGCAAATAACTCTAAACAAACTGACCAAATGTTAGTCACTATTACGCAACAAGCTCCATGAAAAAGAAATAGATGTAGTCGTTCCAGGTAGATTGTATTTTTATTTTTAAATTCAGTAAAAATGCACTATTTACACAAGAATTGATAATTTATAAATAACTAGTTCCACCTGGGAAATAATGGATTGCATGAGTTAAAACAAGAAAAAAAAAATCTTCAGGAAAAGTGGAAAGTAGATTACAACAGCATTAAGTGTATATGACATTTTGTTCACAGTGGCAGCTTACCCTGGTTATTTGATCAAAAAGTTCCCCACCTTCACATGATTCAAGTGCCATGTCTTTGCAAAATAATGAGAAAAAAATACCAAAGTCAGATAATGAATTGAGCTGTGGAAAAATGGCCAAGTAGAAGTGGAACAAAGCATGATAAATAAAAAAAATTATTAAAAAAAAAAATCAATTGGCAGTGACCAAGAATACCTACAGAGTGAAAAGGTATCTTGAAATGTAAAAAATAGGCGCACAACGCCCGGATGATCCAATTGATCAAGCACAATGCGCTCCAACTTCACGTAAGCTGTTTTATTTTCTTTTGTAATAAATTTCTTGTCCATAATCTTCAAGGCATATACAATTCCTGAATCCTTCTTCTTTGCCCGCACAACCTGGGGAAAATATTTATTAGATATTCACAGTAAATCTAAAGGGAGATAAACACTAATAGTTGTCATGTGATTAAATATTTTCCAGCACTAATATTCTACTAAGTAAGAATTCACAATATTGAAACACTTCATTAAGGATCATCAGAATAAAAAGTTTACTAGGGACTTTCATACTTGGTGTTACTCCCCCGGATAGGTATAAACAGAATGCCCACAGTGAACTTGTTCAACCAGTAAAAAAATTGAAGGATATGTATATACTCGCATAATCAAAGCCCAATCTACTGAGTGAGTTTGACAGAAACAAAATATTCTATCCCGGTAGAGTCGTATTATTATCCTGGGTAGCAAGCAGAAAGAGTAGTAGCGAGGATCCATACATGCTATTGATGTTATATTAAACAAAAGGGGAAGGTTGCAGCAACTCACTGATTTTAGGTACTTGTATTCCTTACATATTTCAGAATTCAGACAAAGGTAAAACTAAAGCTGTTATAACGAGTGAGTATATACTTAATCCGCCCCTCCGCTATAGTAGAACAGGACCTTTGCTTAGCCATCAACAAAAATTAGGCAAATTTTTCGTATAGCATTGAGATGTTTCAAAAAGTAAAATAGAAAAACCATATTAAGATTAAGAGATAAAATCTACCTTGTTCTTGTTTGTTGGCCTATTCCCAATATCTTGCCTAAATAAAAGAACTTCCAACTATCTATAAACCAACAGCAGCAATTCTACTAATCTACTCTATTGTAGATAAAAGAAAGACAATATTTTGGCACGAGCTTTGCTTTGACCAGCAGTCGATACTAACCCGAACTATAAGGGAATGAAGGATGTCAACTGATATTAGTACTTAACCATCTCTCCTCCTATTAGCGTTATTAATTGCTACAGAGCTAGTCGATTTCTGAGTTAATGGCTCATACTAAATAATATGGAATTTGAGTATTTATATAGAAGCCGCTTTTCTGGTACATAAAAAATAGTTGATTTATAGGGCCAGCTAAACTGTTGATGGCTGTGAAAAGGGGAAGGGGAAAAGGGCTTCAATTTTTTAACTAAAGGGAGGACAGTCCTTAGCATAAGTAGACTCCAGTTGCCTCACCTTCTATCTCTAGAGAAGTCTGATGAATCCATATTTCTTTTTTAATATTATATACAAATCCGTAAAAGTACATGACTTTGAGCCTAAGTGCTATTCCCATTCATCTTATTAAAATCTATCCTGTTTCGTAAGTCAGAAATAAATTAGAACTTGAAAAGCATATTGAGCTCCCGAGGTAAGAATGGAATCTCCTATTGTACTGTGACCTACTGACCTTTTACTCTATAGTCTTTGATTCGCTATAATGTATGTTATGCTTACACGAAATTGGTGAGAAGTGTTAACTATATATGTAATTAACAGAAGGTATTTTTGAGAAGCTAGATAGAACGAATGGAATCAGGCATTGTACACTATATAAACCAAAGGTTCTCCATAGTGCTGGAGCTATTCCTTTCTTTGTTGCTGATACTAATATAAGGAACGAAGTTACTACGACTGGGATGGTCTGTACACAGGCATCGGAAGAACAAATATGAACTCCATAAATATTTATTGAATGAGCTCACATATCACAGAATAACGAAAATTAGAGCTAGGATGTCTAACACTAATGAGGTTAATTATTCTTATAACATACTTCAAAAAACAAAAGCATGGGAAAAGATGAAATGAAGAGCAAAGGAATAGATGAGAGACTGAGTGAGAACAGGGGAGCTCCCTCTAATTGGATTCAAAATACCACACAACCATTCAACTAACTAGCCTGGGATAACAATTTCAAGTACAAACCAATACAATACAGAACAATTTTCAAAAGACTCAGCTAGTTCTTCAAGCTGAAGTAAAAAGTCCTACGATAGTAGCCATTACAAAATCATACGGATAAGCAAATACTTAGGCTCAAATGTTGATTCTTTGAATAATTATTACTATTTTATTTGATTCCATAAACAAAGCATGACACAAGTAGAAAGAAAAACACTGTTTTCAAATTTTGGGGAACAAAACAATTATTATGCATGGTATATTTACTATTGAGATTCATAAGGTCACTAATAACTACTTTCCTTCTACCGCGATTTCTAAGAAACCAAATATAAGAGTGCAGGAACCACCCATCTTATTGGTGCCAAAATAGCCAAGCTATTCTCCAGTCCCCGAGAGTACCCATATGAAATCTTAACGACTTGAAACCAAATTCTCCAGATAAGCTAATATATATAGTGCATGACACATAACTAGCTGCTGATCATCAACACCACTACCATAATTGGAAAGCTGATAACATGGTAAATAGATTTATTAAGCAAAAACAACAATTCGGTGACAGATAGATCCAAACCCATCACAACCCACTAATCTATAATGAGAGCTAAACCAACCCAGCAACAAAAAAAGAGAGTAAAGTATCAAAAATGGGGAAAATGGAACCTTTGAATAGGAGCCAACGCCATAGATCTTGCCCAATTCGAAATCCTGGATGTTAAAATTCTCCTGAGGAGCCCTAAACGCAAAGCTCTTAGATCTCTGAACATTCCCACCACCACCATTGGACGAATTGCTCTGAAGTCTCAGCTTGGCATCAAAATCCTTCTCCATTGCCAACATCTCTTTTTTCTCTCTCTCCTCTCTCTCAAATTACTCCAATACTGAAAACCACAAACACAACATTTTTCTCTTTTCCCGGAAACCAAAATTAAATTAAATAAATAAATAAAAACAATTTCTCTCTCATAAGCGTCTCCCTTGGGAGGTGAGTTCAGGTTTCACGATGTCCAATGGAATGAAGGGTTGGGTCAGGTCAGGTCATTCCTTTATATTCTCTCTGATGAAAAAAAGATAAAGCAAAAAAAATAAATTTTGATTCTCTCTGCTCATGAGTCATGACTATTGATTCATAATATGAGAACCAAAATCAGCTTTAAGCTTTAAAGGGTTCAATGGCAAAATTTGATTTTTCAAAACCCTAGAAAAGAAAAAACCAGGAGCTTGTGAGGAAAATGGGGATTGAAGAAGAAGAGAATGGAGATGATCTTCTCTCAATATTTCTTTTCCTTTTCCTTTTTTTTTCTCTCTTTTTTTTAATCTTTTTTTTTCTATTTTGTTTATTGCCTAAAAAGGGCAAAAGAAAATGGTGGTGCTGCTGATTTTGCCTATCATTGGCAATTGCAAAATTTTCCTATCAACATCACCATTCAAAATTGCTTCCAAAAAAAAAGAGGGTGATTAACTCATGTATCTTTTTCTCATGTAATCTACATGTGTTGGTTTTAGACAAATCCTCACCGTTCATTAATTGACAGGTAAGTATATAGAAATGGTTTGATAGCTTGCTGGTTCAACCATTATAAACCGGATTGGTTAGATATAAAGTGACTGGTTTGAAGAAACCTAATAACCCATCTCCGACCAGCAGAACCTATGTCCTCTCTCCTTCCATCATCGGCCACGGGTCCGGCGAGCGCATCTCTCCGGCGTCATCTATCTCTCCATCCCCAGCCACGAGCAGATTCGACGACGCACATGGCTTCTTCTTTTTCGTCACAATGAAGGTCCGGCGGCACCTCTTTCTCTCTCCGACGTGGAGCACGGCAACGTCGTCCTCTGGTCAGATCTAAGGCGGCGACGTTCTTCTTCTTTGTCACGATGAAGCTCCGGCAGCACCTCTTTCTCTCTCCAGCTTGGAGCACGACAACGACGACCTCTGGTCAGATCTAAAGCGGCGACGTCCTCTGGTAAGATTTAAGGCGGCGACGGTGACCCCTTCTCATGGCTGAAATTTGCCCCGGCCCCGGTTCCTGCACAACACAACAGCGTGAGAGAGATAGGTCCAATTATTGGTGAATATTTCAAGTTTTTGGATGTTCTGGATTCTAGTGAACATTTCAAATTTTTGGATGTTCTGGATTCTATTTGTTTTAATCACCAAGTGAACTTTCTCGTCAATATTTTGTTCAATTGATCTTTCACCGGACTAGATAACTCGTTGACTTGGGGATTTTCAATGTGAAAAAATTTACATTTTGCTTGTGTACTTTTATTGGCTATACTAGTTCTTTGAATAACAGTTTTGAAGCTTGCTTGGGTGAATTTGAAATTGAGATGTATTTGGTCCACTTTCTTATTTATATGCAAATAAGAGACATCCACAACTTTGGAAACGACGAGATCGGTGAATGATTATTGGTTTGGGATGATATCGTTTGATGTTAACTAGTTTAAATTATTCAACAAAACTTATATCCTAGAGATTCCGGCAAAAATTTCAACAACACTATGGCGCTGAAATCTTGAAAAAAAAAAATTAAGATTCCGACAAACGAATCTCATATTCCGGCAATATTTGAAGTTCTGGTGGTCGGATTCTTCATAATCTTGTCGGAGTCTGCAAAATTTTTGCCAAAAAACTCTTGTCGGAGTGTTAAGTGTTCTTCGTTTTTTTATGCGATGAAGAATGCCACTTTTAATTTTTAAATACACCTGATCAAAACCAATAGTAAAACAGTATGGAACATATAAATAATTTTGAACCGGTTTATGACTTCAAACCGCCGGTTAACAAGTCTAACTAATGAGCCAGATTGTTTATTTCTTCTACAACCAATGAAATGATGACACGTGAGACACATGTAAAACACGTGTAAAAAAGACACATGAACGAATCATTTTTTTTTTATAAGCATTCAGTATTTCTATTGTAACAAAAAAAAAAAACAAATTAAACCATATAGATTATGTGAATAACCTACTCCTAATACTCTTGAGCGGTATTAGTGGCCCAAGTATAACAATAAAAATTAGCGGGCAATGCATGAGACAAAATCTAATTTATATTTTTGTACCAAACGCAAATTGACATATCAAAATAAAAAATCATTATTCTTTTATTTATCTTGTCATCTTAATTTGTATTTCTGAAGGTATGTGCCTTTGGTCATAAAGTGTCACCATTGATCATGAGTGTTGTGTGTGCTCTCTAGTCTATGAAGACTATGGAAGTATTGTTGATACTCTTAAATATGTAGTGCAGAAGAATCCCCAAACCAAACCATTTTTCATGTAAACAGGTTACTATTATTTAAATGATTATCTTCTTTTTATTGTTTCTCAGGGTTCAGCTAACACTTGAACAGCGTCAAGAGCTTGTTATAGCCATTCATAGGATTATGGGTAGTTTGGGAAATTTTGAAACAATAAATGAGTTTTCAACCTTAACTAAGGTCGATATTAAGTTAATATATTATCTGTTGCCAGCACAATTGCTTTCTCTATATGCATCACTTGTTTGGGAGACACTACGTACAACTGGAGACTGTAATAACATGATTCACTCTTCTTTTATGTCGATGTTGCACTAGTCGATAATTAACTGGGTCACATGAGTTTGGGCGAATACACGTATGATGATTTGTTGAAAATACTTCTATTCCTGCAAGATGAAAATTATATGTGCAAAGTTAATTTGTAGATTAGCCTAGTTTAATTTATAGGTGGATGGACATATTGCACTTTTGATAGTTTGTACTTAGTTAGAAGTCTAAGTCATATTTTCCACCTGGAATTTAATAAGCGAACTTAGAAAAATAGTAAGATGTTTACAATGCAATAAATAAATTTGGCAAATGAAGCTATCACCTATTTATACTAGATGACTTACAAAACTAATGGTTAAGATTTAAAATTAAATATTACAATCCACGGCTAGGATTGCTCCTTTAGAATATTCTACAAATTCTAAGAAATAATGAATTTTTTTTATTTTTTTGTGAAAGAAATAATGAATTATTCACTGAGTCTTCGACAAAATGTAGAAAATATATTTGAGTTGACTTGGACTTGTCAGTTAAGTGTAATTGAAAAACACACTTTCTCATCACATGCGCCTTTATATTTTATTAAAATCCTCAAACTAGCATTGCTTATCAAATATTATCTTTATTTAAGATTAAATATCGCTATAGAGTTTTTCACAAATATTAAGTAAAGATGTTACATTACTTTCTTATTCTTAGTTAAAGACATAAAATTCACTATGGTTAGAACACTACATATATTTATACTTGAATGTTAAAAAAAATTTATCTCCATGTGAAAGTCATTATTAGTAGCATTACTTTTTAAAAATGATAAATAACATTTTGAAAAACTCATGTGTATATTTTTGTTTAAAGTAGAAAGCAACATTTATTTAAACAAGAAAATGAACTCTAAAAGCATTTATTTTGAAAATGTGGTCAAGTATGATACTTTGATTTGGAGTGGCTAGAAATGAATTTTGATTTTTTTTTTTTTTTTTTTGGTAAGAAATTGAAAATGTGGGCAAGTATGATAAATTGGAGATGTTTGGCTACTGAGTTGATAGCTGCTATTGGCTAATTATATTTTCTGGGTCTGGGTTGAGGAATTGAATCCTTTATGTTTGGTTTGTTAAGCTACTAAGCCCAATATCATTTTGGGCCACATTTGGTACCTATCACTTTCTTGGGCTTGCAACTCGAGACCCACAAATAATATATACTCATCATGATTAGTCAAGTCAAACGAAAACTATCAAAGTTGAGAAGTTGATTAATACAGATATGGTTGAAATGATATGTTGTTGAAAGTTATTTTAAACATAAATATATAAATTTAGAGGTGTTGATTTTTGTAACACTAGCTAGAGCAAAACACACGTCCACCACCGTGAGTCCAGAACAAGAAATTGAAGTCATGATCGGATAATGTCTCACATTGAAATAATGTGAAATTTGTCACTACTTGATATACACGTTGAGTTATTCACCTACTAGCTTAAGATTTTGGATTGTATCAGGTTTAATATGGTATCAGAGTCTGTTTTGGAGTGTTAATGTCTCGCATTAAAAAAAATTTTAATGTGACACCGGGCAAAGCTCATCTGCCCTCCACGATCGTCATCGAACCAATGTTACCTGTTTGGGCCTAGACATCATCGTCCACTAAAACCTTCCTCCACCAACCAAAACGGGCAAAGCTCCTCTGCCCTCCATGATCATCATCAAAAATCGAACTAATGTTCGTTCAGTCCAGCATTCAATGAAGATCATAAAAGGATATGTGATTCAGAAATTTTGTATACAACTGCACGTTTGCACATGTCATAAGTGATAATAATGTAAGAGACATTTGTAATTAACCATATATATAGCCAAACTTAATTTCATTCTTGTCCCATTTCGAGAGCATTCGTAAAGAAAAAATAGAAGGATGATTCATACGCGTATTTCATTTACATTTATGTGGTACAACTAATGAAAATATTTATGACAGAAAATGAATTTATTTCAATATTATGATATATTTATTTACATTTATCGATTTAAAAGAAAAAAAATTATTTTACGATTTTTAGTTTTCAAACGTTTATAAGGTATAAGCTAACAAAATCTCACAAAAAAATTAAATGAATTTTTTTGAATGATCTCTAATGAAATAGGTATAAATATTAACATTTGTAATAAATTCATTACAATATTGAAACTTTTCCATTTTCTACCATAAACATTTTTATTAGTTTTATCAAATACATGTGAAAATACATGTAAACAAATATACATAAAAAAATATTGGGTTTGTCTAACATGTGCAATA
>JAYMTA010001320.1:0-20633 GCA_036897625.1 Pelargonium cotyledonis
TCCGTGCCTGTCCCTGAAGCCACACCCCATAAGCCCATTCCTCCCCCACCTCCGGATGGAGTATCAGTTCCGTGCATTGTGCATCCCCATGCCCTAAGATACCGCAATAGAAACAGAAACGTGGTAACTTAACATACTTAAAATTAATCCAGGAACACATACCTCCTGGAATTTTAACCCGCCATCGGCGTTTGATCTGTTGAGTCACATCAATGATCACTCGAATACGAATGTAGGAAATGCGATTACGAGTAAAGCTGAAGGAATCCATTTTAACAAATGTCCCAATGTAGTTCTCGATACTCTGACAGACTCTCTCCATTCTAAAGCCCTCTGGCAAATCATGAAGCTGGACCCACAACCCCATGCGTGACAGATCTGCCGAAACCGCCGTCTCTCCCGGGTCTAATAGCTTACACACCAATGCGTGATAATTAAAGTACCACGATCCTTCATCAACCACACGCCTCATGTCCGCCTCATGATAAAACTCAAACACAAAGCGTTGCTCCGTGTACCTCAGATCATCATCCACCACTTCCATTGCCCGCATATTTGCGGCGGGTTTCCAAGAAGAGGCCATCATATGACGCATATCGTCAAAGTTAATCACCGCCTGCGTTAAGAAACGCCCCACCACACGCCATTGGGCCCGTCCACCCTCTCCATTTTCCCCACTACCTCTCACTGCCGGCGCCATTTCTAGGCCGCCGTGTTCCTCCTCAGCCAATGAGAGCATTCTCATTCGATTCCCCAAACCTTGAGCCATTTTTAGTGAAAAACGACACCAATGAAAGCTAGAAATGAACCTTACCGAGATGCTTTCCCGAACAGCCACCCCCCTGGAGTTACTTTTGCCTGATAGTCCCGCACTCGCCGCGCCGCTCACCACCGATCAGCCCCTTTACCTCTGCTGCTGGTATGCTCTGCCGCCCACAAGAGATCCTAACCCACTAAAACTAAAACCCTAATATGCAAAATAGCAGAGAGACCACTTTTTATTTTTTTCTTTGTGTGTTAGTTATCAGAATGTATATTCAGTGTGGGAAAATTAATTCAAATATGTGCTAAAATAATTTTTAATAGGAGCAAATGTTGAAAATTTTAAAATATTAAGGAAGCAAATGTGAAAAGTGTAAGAACAATTATCAAAATTTGGTGAAAACTAATGGCATTTTCTAAAATAAAATAAAATTTGAGTGGGGGCAACTGCCTCCATTTTACTCCATGTAGATCCGTCTCTGTGGAAGCGAATCTTTGCATGTAGGTTGACCGTTCTTAGTCACGTACTCATTTTTATTGTCTTTAAAACCTGTATAAATCTCACATCATTCTCTTTTAATGCAAGAGTATATGTAGTTGTAAATACATCAAATCAGTGTACATGCAATATACATGCAATCCTTTTCGCATATTATTAGACAATTTGTATAGTTGCACATTGTTGACCCATTAGCTCCTGTTTGTGTGGGTTGGCATGTATGGGGTTTGTTTATTACTTTGATACTTAAGAGAATAAAAATGAGACATCAATCTCTGATTTTTGTACTACTCAATTATGTTTTATATACATAAACTAAAATACTTAAATCACAAAAATAATTTTATAAGAAGTTAAATATAATGGAACAAGTGCATGCACCGCCCCCTTTGTGATGGAGTGTTATTATCACCAAGAATAGTATTAAATTAATGAGTTAAACCAGACAAAAGAAATTAAGAAACTATTATTTTAGTTTTTTGTTTTTCAAAAAAATTATAATGTCTAAAATTGGAAGAAAAGTAGTGATGAAATCAGCTGCCATGCCCTTTTCTGTATCTGGATTTTTTTTAAGTGTTGCAATGTGATGAAGGCAAAATAAATAAAGGGTTGATTAAAAATGAGATTAGTATTGTAATTAAATTATAGTTAGGATGATGATGATGGTAGCATGTGGGAACTGGAAACTCTTAAAGAAAAAGCTTGATTGTTGAGTTGAGAACAAGTAAAGCTTCATTTTCTTTATTCAAATGAATTTTGTTTATTTAGGCGAGTTGAGTTAGCACATAGTTTTAAACGGCGTAAGATTTAAACGAAAAATTGTGCACACAATATTTAATTAATTATATGTAAATTTATAATAAATATCAACTCGAAATTTTTTATAATAAGTAAATATGTTAATATCGTGCAACTCAAGAACACTAATTTTATTTTGAAATTTTAAATCGAATTATTAGGTTGAAGCCATGTCAAAATTGTGTCATAACCATATAAAAAAATGAAAGGTTAAGATCAATACGCATCATACTTTACATGCATTAAAGTACATGAATAATCATTTGCGTTTTTTAAATGACTTCTATATATTTGATATTAGTATCTACAAATTAGAAAGAGTAGACATGCAATCAAAGTAATACACGTACACATATTAATGAAGTTGAATACTTATATAGTAAAGATACAAATTCAAAATCTCAATTATGAAAAAATGATATTTCAACTATCTAGCTAAGTTCTCTTAAGACACATAAAATTAAAATATTCAATCATTTCTACTCATCCATAATAATAGTAGATTGATTGAAAATGTAATCCATCTCTAGGATCAAGCATCGTCCTCATCCAACACTAATCGATTATCCACAATTAATAGTCTATTCAAATTGTTATTTTATGTTGCATCGTATGCTAATGATGCAATGAGTTTATATATATATATACCGCTCTTAAAAATCCCGAATTCAAGAATTCGCAACGTTGTTAGAGAACCAACTCAACTAAAAACTCAAATTTGTAGTTGAAGTTCTTATTTATTTTTTTAATGCTATATTCTAACACGCCCCCTGTGCAAGCCCATTATAGCTTTGCAAGTGGACTGAAAAGAGATAGACAGTATGGCTCATTCCCGATTTTAACTTTTTTTCGAGTGGCCCAATATGAGAGATTAGTAGAAGCTCATTTTCGGTTTTAACTTTTAACGGGTAACCCAATAGAAGAATATAAAGTGCTCAAGTGAGTGTGAAGGGTATGAGAAGAGTTATATATAAAAGGCTCGAGTGGGTTTGAAAGATAAGAGGTATCTAGAAGACCTAAAAAAAGAAGTAAAGGCTTAGATACCATGTTAGAGAACCAACTCAACAAAGTCATTTATATGTTGACACATCAGGTTATTACAGAAAACAAAAGTTTTCGCATGTTTGCTTTCATGGTGATTTTAGGTGGCTTCTGCAATTATTACAATTTTTCAAGAAGCTAAAAAAAATTGCTTCTGTCAGACCCAGAAGCAAAAGCAGAGAGAGAATCAAATCAAAGTTTCATATATACCCCCCATTTTACACTTGAATATAGACATTTAGATATGTAAGGTTGACCTTTTTAGTACAAAGGTTGAATGTTCTTGTACAAAAGTTAACCTCTAGAAAAAAAATGTTGACTTTTTTAATATAAAAACTGACTTTTTATTAAAAAAAATATATATTTTAGTATACAACTTTGGTTGTTATAAAAAAAAATGACATATAGACATAAAAAGTTTATGACACATACATTATTTTTTGTTCAATACACATAAATATTAGTTTGTTCTCATATACTAATAATTGATATATAACGTACATTTTGGTCATTTTACTATTACTTTTCATATTTTAATAAATACAACTTTAAATTTTGTTTGCTTTTGCTTTAGAACATAGAAGCACTTTTATGAGCTTCTATAAACTTTTTTTAGCAAACACCCTTAATTTTAAAAGTAATTTTGAAGTAGCTTTTGGCTTTTCAGTAGTGTTACCAACACAAGCCCATAGTGATTTTAGGTGGCTTTTGCAATCATTACAGTTTTTCAAGAAGCTAAAAAAATTGGGTTTGTCAGACCCAGAAGCAGAAGCAGAAGCAGAAGCAGAAAGAGAAACAAATCAAAGTTCCATATATACCACTATTTTACACGTGAATGTAGACCTTTAGATATGTAAGGTTGACCTTTTTAATACAAAGGTTGAATGTTCTTGTACAAAAATTAACCTTTATAAAAAAAATGTAGGCCTTCTTAGTATAAAAGTAGACTATTTTATTAAAAAAAAAATTATATTTTTAGTATACAACTGAGGTTGTTATTGAAAAATAACAACATATAGACATAAAAAGTTTATTATACATGCATTATTTTTTATTCAATACACATAAATATTATTTTGTTCTTATATACTAATAATTTATATATAACGTACATTTTGGTCATTTTACTTTTACTTTTCATATTTAATAAAATACAACTTTAAATCTTGTTTGCTTTTGCTTTAGAACATATAAGCACTTGTATGGACTTTTATAAATTTTTGTAAGCAAACACCCTTGCTTTTAAAAGTGACTTTGAAGCAGCTTTTGGCTTTTCAGTAGTGTTACCAAACAAGCCCTAAAAGCTCAAGCTTGTAAGTAAAGTTCTTATTATTTTTTTAATGTTGTATTATAACAAAATAAGTTGAAGAGGTTTGTCTCACGCGACTTGTGATAAAATGAAACTCCAATTTTTGACAATGAAAAAGAATACAAAAATAAACCAATGAGTCATGGCTCAATTAACAACACGGGATGAGATTGTGAAAAATGTTTTAAGTTCGGTCACTACTAAACACACATATAAGAAAAGACGGCGTGCGATGAGTCTTAAGTGTAACTAAATCCCGAATTGCTTTAAATCAGTGATTTAAACATAAAATACAAAATGACATGATAAAATTATTCACAGCAAAACAATATGTGTGAGCTATGGTCTAAAGATTTCTTTAATCGTGCAATAATTAAAGAGAAACGAGAGGAAACAAAATGATGGGTGGGCCATGTGCCAAAGAAGGTAGAGCAGAAGCTTAATCAATTTAAGGTGATGAATGATGACCCAACATTTATAGTTATCATTCTTCTTCTTCTTCTTCTTTTTTTCTTTTGTTTTTTAAATGATGGGCAAGGAAGGCAACAACGAGTATGATTGTGGGACTATAATGACATGATTTCCACTTTCAAATAACCCAATAATTGAATGCACAAATCAAACTCTAATTGCAAATTCATCCATATATATACTTATAATTAGGTTTTTGCTTGCATCACCTTAAAACCAATCATATTCATGGTAGGTTGGTAGATGATTTCAGCTTCTTAACCTTCTTGCTTTTGCACTTGACTCCTACCCATGACAATATTAGCCTTATTTTGAATTAACTTATCATATTGTTTCGAATCTGCGGACACCTGGAATTTAATATAAAAAATATTTGATAGATCATATCATAATTTTTTAATAAACGAATAAGATTAGATATAAATTTAATATAAAAAACATCCGACAAATCGGATAAAATCAATCAAAGGACATGTGTGGTTGTAAATGTGTTACGTCAACCTACATGCAATATACTTGCATGTAGGTACATGCCCTAATAGTTTTTTTATGATTAATATAAGCCCAAATGAAAATCAAGTGATAATAATATTTGTTTTTCTTTCAAATTGGAAAGGCATGTAATAGATGGTGGACATGGTTCCACAATAACCAATAGAGTGCCAACAAAATGGGAGGAGTGCTGGATTAAAGGTGCACCATCTTATATACAATTGTATTGTTTGATGAAGATTTTTATAAAAGGACAGAATGTAGTTGGTTTATAATTGATTGAATTGGCATTTTGTAGTTCAACTTTAGGAACCAAACAATGTTTTCACCTTTGGAAAAGTAACTCCACTCACTACAAAATACGTATAGAAGAAATTAAAAAAGCCTTTAAGTAGAAAGGTTTGTTTGTGTGGACAATATAATGTGCTCCTGCATGACATGCATGTCTCTTTGAAGAAAGCCAAAATTAACTAAAGATCAACTTGTGATATCACTTCACCTCCTGCAAATCAAGTACATATAATTTGTGGTTCTACCTTCTACATGCGTTGACAGAACTGACAATTTGAATCTGAATATGTTGACATCCGAAGTTCAATCGATCAAATACGATTTTTACTGTCAAAACCGATTTAGTTGGACGAATTCGGTCATTTTAGTGTAAAATGAGCGCATTTGTCCAATCCGATCTTAAAAATCAAATCCGACCAGTTGCCTCAATTTTGCATCGGATAGAAACTTAGTAAATGTTATATAAATTATATTTTGATAATCAAAAATCACAAATCCGTTGTAGTCTAGTTGGTTAGGATACTCGGCTCTCACCCGAGAGACCCGGGTTCAAGTCCCGACAACGGAAATTTTTTGCTTTTTCCGCTGCAAGCAAGTATAGCATAAATAAATAGAAATACGATAAGCAGAACTTCCTTAATTATATATAACTTTTCATTTAGTATAGAAGCAAATTAACAAGGGAATCCATGAGCTTTTGATTAATTTAAGTTTTCTCTCCTAACTTAAGTGTCATATATATCCGACTAATGATCGAATTCCATCATCATTCTCAGCAGAAATTAATAATAGTTCTTACTGCTCTGGAACTAATTATAATACTTTACTGTACATACTCTATTATATCCTCTTTACAAACCCTGTATTCTGGAGCAAAGGTCTCTTGCATTGGGAAATTACATTTTAGCACTAGAAATACAGGGGGCTAAATCTTTTTTTTTAACCTCTTTATTATATTATGCTAATTTAGAAACCTGCTACAAATTTTTCCTTAGAATATATATATTGCTAATTTAAATGATAACTGTTAAACTAGCTAGTTTGTATCTGCAACGAAATTCATTTTTATTTTTAAATAAACATAACAAAGAAAGAGAGTTTGATCAAGCCTCAAGGTATTATCGATCGGTGGCTGTTGATGCGCTGCTGATGATCCTTCTCGGCTTCTGCCACGTCTCCGGCACCGCCCATGTGGACGCGAATAAGAATTCACATGGCCAAGTTTCAAATGCCAGCGATTTTTGAGCACCACGCCACTAATACGACTCGTCGCTCAAATCCGTGTCGGAATCGGTTGAGATGATTTACACTTACGTAAATGTCATCCACGGCTACTCCACGAGGTTGACGGCGGAGCTTCTCGAGAGCCAGCATGGGTTTAATCTGTTTTGCCAGAGGTGTAACGATGGCCAGATCGAGAGTACGAGATGACGATGGGATGCGTCCAAGGAATCGATGGCCACGATACTCGTATGTCAACCACGGCAGCCGGGTCGGTGGTGGAGAGCTTACATATTCTTCTCCGGCTCCGGAAATATAGGTTTTCAAAACTGAGATTTGGAAGGAGGGCACTGTAGAAGAAGAAGAAGAAGAAGAAAGAAATGACATGGCAGCTTGCTTGAATAGGTGTGCTGATGTGGCGGTGATCAACCTTAGTAGGTTAATAAGGTTAAAATCAAAAAATTAAAAAATTTAAGAGTTAATACCATATAGTTTTGAGGACAGGAGTTCAAGCCAAAACGATTACCAGTTCAAAGAAGACAAAACTAATTAACCCAAGTTTCAAAAAGTATATAATCAATCAAAAATTAATATTTTTGTCAAAAGTGGAATTTGAACCCACGCGCTCTCTCGAAGACCAAAACTTGAGTCTAGCGCCTTAAACCACTCGGCCATCCTGACTGAATGGCCTTGTGGCGATGGTGTAGAAACATATACCTTAAAGTTCAACTTAGCTATACAGATCAGATCACAGTCAAGTGCAGTTGGTTCAAGAGAGAGTATCATTTACTATAGACGATTTACAAGCACAACAATATGATATCTCCACTAATAAACAAATTACTTTTAATGTTTGAAGTCTTGTTCATTTTAGCATGGGTTTACATGCTTTCAACCTTTAAATGGGGTTGTCAATTTGGTGAATTATGCTCCGCAATCCTGATTTGTAACTTGGATGAAGTAGCCTCACTCCTAGTTCGTTCTTCATGCGTGCATTGGACACTCGCTTCTCTCCCCTCAAACTTCGTTTTTCAATAACCAGTCCACTTCTCTCAGCAGCATGTGTGCTTCGTGGGATCTGGCCGGGCCATTTTTTATCAATTAAGTCCCAAGCATAAGCAAACACCTCTTCTCGCGGGGCAGGATTATCATCCACTATATTGTACACACTCCTGAACAAGGACATATTCATGATAGTTTCTACTTCAGTTACACGAGCAAACAGCACCCAAAGGCTAAAGGTTAAATTACTATTTTTCTGTTTCCTACAACACAACATCACAAGTAGTACTGAAGATGTTAGTCATTTGGTCTTTTACAATTGTAAGGCTACATAGAGAAGCTTTCAAGAATGACATAGCATATTGAGGTGTCATTTTCAAATGGAAGAACTTTTGTTGCCTCTTATCTTAATTGAAAAAAATAATGCGTATGGAAAATGTATTGCAGTATTTTTTTTACGATCCTTTAAATTCTATTTCATAACTCAATATCAAACAATTTACACTGAACGATTCAACCATGCCAAAGGATGTAACTTACCTTAAGGTTGGCTTGACAATACTGGCCTTAAGTGCTTGGCAGATGTCCTCAACATGAACTCTAGATGTATATTGCCTGGATACTCTCATCTTCTGACTATTTGACACAGATCCCTGCTTTATGATTGTGTCAACGGCACTGCAATAGAATATAGTTCAATGAGAATTGACCTCACCTAATAACTACATCACTTCACAGACATATCAGGGCGCAGACACTACGCTCAGACAAGATTCTAAATTAACCGTCAGCCCAATCAATAAATAAGTTGAAACCCTTTGCTGATAAAACTGTACTAGTTATAGTTCCAATATGATATCAGTGATATATTGAAGGTGCTTAAGAGAAGCATGGAAATATAAGTGCAATAAGTCCAAGTAAAACTTATGAACTCATCTCTACATCCAAAATAGAATATGATACTGTGTATGCCATTGACTACAGATTGAAGAAATAAAGGCAGCATACTCATAGTAAAATACACATCACAACCTTCTACCAGGGCCATAGATACCTCCGAGACGAAAGACATGAGCCGAGAGGCCAAGATCTTCGCCCAGCTTTAACCATCCTGTCTCAGCAACTAACCTCATCTTAGCCGACTCATTCATAGGGTTAGTTTGAGAGCTGTCACAAGATAATGCAATTATCACCAAACTGATATAAGCTAATCTGTAAATGATCACATGCCAAAATTAATAAAAATAATACACTTAGTTACTCACTCCTCATCTACCCATGCACCACCATAATCTCCATACACACCTGCCACACCAAAATCAACATTTCCTTGGTAAGAAATTATATTTAGAAAAATGGAATGTACAATTAAGATACCCTGACCATAATCGCCATAGACAACGTAAATATATACCTCTTCTACAGATGCAAGACCGAAACAAATAAAACCCTATTTTATGAGATATGTCATGATCCCATGATATATTCATATGATGGGAAGTGGAAAGTCCAATTAAGATCCCAACTATAATGTTAATCGTATGCAGCCCCCCTTTGAGTAAGATGTTAACAATAAATAATTCTCAAACACCAAAACAATGAATGTGGAACACTAATAGATAAACAATAACTACCAAGGTAATCATTCAAGCATGTACTATGCACATCAATACTATGCTGGTTAAACACTTAAAACACGGTTTTAATGATGGCGTACTAGTCGATGATAAATAGGAAAGCCACTTAAGATCCCCATCCACTAGTGTTCTTCTTAGAAGTTCTCCATGTTGAAGCATCTACAAAACAAGTACAGGAACAACACACTTCTTTAGAAGCTCCACACGAGAACCAAGTATAGATATCACTACTTGTTATAAATATCTAAACAGAGAAATATCCATAGCCTACCGGATCGCCAATGCCCGCAACAGTGGGAACCGAGACTAGAAGATGTGTACAACATTTCATAGTATTCAAGATGCTCAGTCTGAGAATAACACAGTACAAAAATACTCAAAATTTAGCTAGAGAAAATAAATAAACATTGGCAACAACATTTGATTTTGATGTGCATTATTGTTCTTTATTCAAACACTCACTCGGGCTCATTTGCATCAAAAATATGAACATGAAATCCCTTCTCGTCTAGCTTCTTTTTCTTCCCCGAGCTTGTGCACGTCCCATGGACGTCCCTAATTAAGCACCAAACCCCCAAAACTGTAATCTCTTATAAAATTAGTTCCAAAACTGAAACCACCAAATGCTTCAAGAATAGTATAATTTCAGAAAATCAAGCTAAAGCACGATTAAAAAAAAAAATACCATCCTTGGTTCTTGAGCTGGCCGGCGAAGAATTCCCCGACGAATCCCATTCCAAGAACGAACATACGGTTCGGAGACTTGGGCACCGATTCTTCGGTTGGAGAATGTAACTTCACAGCTGCCGCAGCACAGCGGTGGATCCCAAGTGTTTGAGCTCTCCGGAGAGTGAATTTCGGCGAGCAATGGCGCCCGAATCGGAGAGGAGTCGCCGGGATTTGAACCGATAGTTGGTAGATTTCCATGACGGAGGTACCGATCAACGGTGAAAGTTGAAGTGTCCTGAGTTCTGAGGTCTGAATGGGACTGTGAGAGAAGCTTGAAGATGGGCTTGTCTTAAAAAACTTCTGGGCTGAGTACAAACCATAAGGTTTCGGTCCTTTACGACCATTTTTTCTCTACTTTATGGGCCCAAAACAAAACTCTCTACATGAGTGTCATTTTACTAAAATTTAAAAAGTCAGTTACCTACGAGGTTTTAATGGTTTGTATCACTCAAAATGTTAGGGGAAATTGCATATATATCTCTGGAACTATACATCTTTAGCTCGTTGCACTATTGAAATATTTTTTGTAACTTTCGATTATCTTAAACTATATAGTCTAGTATTTATAAGTTAAAACTAATAAAAATTGACTATTTCTCAGTATGTGCACTGCACATGACTCCTAAAATTTATAAAATTACAAATTTTTTATTCTTCTTCGTTATTTAAAAACATGAGTATGAAGGTACATCGAAAACTATAAAGCTTCACCGAAAAATTTAAAACTTTGTTGGGAATTTCAAACTTTTCCGAAAAATTCAAATCATACAAGCCCATTTGATAAAATCGAACAACTCAATAAACACATATTCACACACACAATATCAAATAAAAAGAATCCAAACAAAACCAAACAAAATCATTCAAACCATATCTGAACAAGATGTGGAACCTGATCTGGTTCAGATCAAACAACCCAGGTCGGCGGACCTCCAATTGACGGAGATAGCAAGAGAGACGGTTGAGAGACGATGGTGGCTACCCGAGGGTTTCTCGACAGTGGCCGGCGCTCGACGGTGCAGACTTCATCGCTGGTGAAAACGAAGACGAAGGGAACGACCACCGTGAAGACGAAGACGACAATGCCCGTCCATCTCCTTAGCTCCAGATCTAGTCAGACATCACCATCGCCGCCGGCGCGAGACGAAGACGGTGCGAGACGAGGAAGACGATGGCGACCATGCCCGTGCTCTTTGGCGTTCTCAATGGCGGTGGAGCTCGAAGGAAGCCCACGCTGGAGCCATGCCAAATTTGTTCTCAGGCATGTTCATCTTCCCTTTCATTTTTTATTTATTATTTATTATATATATTGATTGAAAAAATGAAAAATGGAGGGGATTTTCTTCTTTTTGGCATGTAACTAATAGAGTTAAAGACCGACACTAACCTGCATAGTATAGGGTTAGGGTAGTTGAAAATTACAAATCATAATTCAGGGGTGCAACAAGCAAAATGTGTAAATTTTACGGTAGCTATATGCAATTTTCCCAAAATTTTATTATAAAGAGAAAAATAGTTCTCTCTCTGGCCACTAGGGTTAGCAGCCTAGGGTTCCGGTTTCTCTTCCAGGCGGCGGTCTCTCATTAGGGTGTTTAGCGGTAGCTAGAGTTTGGGGTAGTAGTTTATTATGTTTAGGGTTTGTTGGTTCCGGGGCTGGCGGTTGGGGTTTATTAAAGGGGGTGGGGTGTATAGGGTGTGACGTAAAGATAAGAGAGGTGTGGCTGAGAGTGGTCTTCAAAAGGTTTAAGAGTATATTGATTGGGGGTGCATGGTCGTAGCGAAGTGATAAACTTTGTTGGAAGGTTCTTGACGGAGGCTTTCCATTGATTTCTCAACATGCAACATATGACGGTATGTCTATGAAGGCCAAGAAATGGGGTCACAATAAATGAACTTTTCGACTCGTCTCCAAATCCAAGGAAATCGTCTCGGTCTCGGTTTCTTTTTTTAGTTTTATGATGATGAAGATGTTTTCAAGGTTGAAAAAAAAGGTCTCTTGATTTACAATGGTAAGGTGCTACTGTTGGAACGCCTTGGAGGAGGGGACAATCCATGTGACATGGATCTAAATCTACTAGAGATTTGGGCTCATGTGAGGGGTATCTCAATAGAATATATGACCGAGAGGGTCTTCCAGGACTTGGGGGGTGTTGTTGATCGATCTCTTTGTGGAGTTAGATCCGCATAATTTTAGAGGGGGTTGGGGTTCTTTTGCACGAATCCGAGTTCATTTGGGTACGAGATATTCGCTGCGGATGAAGGCAAGAATGAAAATTTCTTATACGGGCAACCATATGATTTATTTTTAGTATGAACAGCTTCCTATGTTTTGCTATTATTGTGGGCGTCTGGGGCACATTAATAAGAAGTGCGCTCATGCCAAGGCTGACGTTGGGTCGGGAACAGAAAGAGTATATGAGGCGTTTTTGGTGGCGCCCAGGGGAAGAAGGACTTGCCTTGAGGTTCAGTGGATTCGGTCTGGGGCGAATCAGTCGTGGGATCCAGTGGAGAATGTAGTGGAGATTCTGGTTTCACCTGCTCTCCAAGAAACTTTGGAGACGGAACAGAAGGTTGCTGCAGTCTTCAAGCGGAAGCGGGGTATCAGGATGGTGGGGGATGACCGACTGGTTGATGGGCCAAAAAACGGGAAAGGTCCAGACCTTGGGCTTAGGTTCGCAAAGAGTAAAGGCGGTGAGGGGCAGCTTTCGCGGTAGAATTAGGTTGCAGGGTCGTCCAACTTTTAGCGGTATGATTCAGGATGAGAAGAAAGTCCGATATTGTTCGACATTGGTAGGACATGTTGGATGGAAAGTTCGCCTAGTGCCCCGACTTTATGAATTGGGTAACGCCCAATCGTATAGAGTGTCTTCAATGAATGCCAGAAAAAGGGACTTAAAGCCACCACAAACCCCATCTTATTACTTCATAAAACAGACAGTTGTAGATCAACAAACTTGACATATAATGTCTCTTCCAATTTTCTCTAATTTCATGAGTGTCAACCCAAATTAAAAACAATAAATAGCTCAAATTAATGATAACCTAAACTAACTACACTTTACATATTTTACATGATGTTTGGTTTTAGAGTCTGATTAGAAACTCTAACTTGTCTACAAATATATATCTCACTCAACTAGAGTTTTTTTTTAAAAAAAATTGAAAAATAAACTAATTCATTATGAAATGTTTTCTTTTTCTCTAGTTTATTTGTTATTCTCTTCAATTATAAATGTAATAATTAAATAAAAAACTCTAAAACATGACTAATGTGTGGGGGAGAAGCTACCATCAACACAAAGAGTGTTGAGAGAGAGCCGAAAATTCCTTAAGATCATACCCTAATTAAAAAAAGCGAGAAGCCCGTTTGTAGGGTTTTTAGAGAAACTGAGAAGAATCATTCAATACAATTGAGTTTAGTAATTAAACTCCAACTCACAAGGTTACACATAAAAGTCTAATACGTACTCACAAAGAAATTATTATAAATGTTCGGGTAAAAGTTAAATGAGAATTAGTTTGTGATGTTTGGAGTAAACCAAATGAAATAGGTAAGTGATTGCTACATTATTGTGGACCTGTCCTATTCTACAAACTTGCTTGCCCAACTCTTGTTCTTCCTTTTGGTGTGGTCCATTTGTTCTTTTCATTATTTATACTCTAAATTTTTTATCTACTTATTTTGCTGTAATATAAATGACATGGGTTCCACTGTCTTATTGGCACAATTAATTAATAATGATCTGTACTTATTTCAACAATTTATAATTTGAAAATGAGATGGATTGGATGTGTATATATAACACTTAAAATTTAGTCAATGAAGTGTTATATCATATACAATACAATTAAGCTACTCACCTACCTTCATCTGCAAAACTAAATGAACTTCAACTACCACCCAATATTTGTTGGTTGCTGATATCTTCTGCAAATCTGTATTGAACATAACTTTAGTTTTGTGCTTGTTCTTGAGACAAGCTTGATGTTACATTTATATATGTTTTTAGTATTTGCTTGACTGAAGATTATTTGGGTGGAAGCAGAGATAGATATGGAAGAGTATGTGATAAAACTGAGTGTTTTGGGAGTGATCTCATGGGCTACAGCTTTTGTGTTCATCAGAAAGGCGTTCCCAAAGCGTTCCTTCGACTTCTGCAACCGGGTTGTTTCCACAATCCATGCAGTGTTGGGTGTGACATTAGCTTCTCTTTCAGTCCAAGATTGGAGCTGCCCTGTTTGTCCTGTGGCTTCAACCTCTTCACCTAAGCAGATGCAAGCACTTGCTGTGACTCTTTCTTATCTCATATATGATCTCATTTGTTGCCTCCTTGACAAAAGAGTCAATCTTGACAATACCATCCACCATTTGGTGGGCATTGTGGGAATTGGTGCAGGCTTTGCTTACCAAAAGGTCCTTACTTTACCAATCATATATGCTTATTTTCTTCTTCTCCTCCTCCTGATAATTATTTAAGTATATGTGTTTGTATATATGCAGTGTGGATCAGAGATGGTTGCAGCATTATGGATTACAGAAATATCCAGCCCTTTCCTCCACCTGAGGGAGGTTCTGAAGGAGCTTGGTTACAGAGACACTGACCTCAATCTGGCAGCTGATGTTAGTCTCAAACTCCATTGCCAATCTCTTACAAGTGTATATTAATTATGGGTAGCTAATTAATGGGTTTATTTGAATTTATAGATATCATTTGCAGTGATATTTTCATTGGCTAGAATGGTGGGAGGGCCTTATCTGGCTTATGTCACTCTATCTGCTAACAATCCATTCGTCATAAAGGTAGGTATCACTTCAAAATGTAGTCATATATATATATATATAAGCAAGCGTAACAATCGAGACTCAAACTTGAGATCTCAAGAGAAGCAAGCACGTTAAGCCACTTGCCCCGATGATGGTTCTTGGTATATATATATACACACACACTAACAATCCAATTAACAACCTAACAAGGTTTTTATGTTCATCAGGCCATGGCATTGGGATTGCAGCTGGTGAGTGCATTCTGGTTCTACAAGATCGCAAGGATGGTGAGATACAAGCTCATCAAGAGGAATGCAACCCAGAATTTGGATTGAATTGAATTGAATTGTATGTAAGTTAAAAGAAACAATCAACACATATATTGTTTGGAACAGAACAAGTGTAATGGTAGTGGTACTAATTGACCTTAATTTGCAACTTAATTTCACTCCAATTCCATTAGTTTGTTCAATATTTTCTTTAACAAGTTGTGTCTGCCATTTTTATGGTGTGACAATGAAAGCATGTGAGAGGCTAAGGATGATGATAAGGTTGGTAGAGAAGAGCTTTAATGAGGACACCAACAGAGCTTTCACCAACTGCCTTGCCTTGCCTTCCTTTTTCTGGTATAGGCAGTTTAATGTTCAAACCTATCTATCTTTTGCCAACTCAAAACTTGCATAATTCTAAACATTGTTGCATAGGCTTTGTCAACATTTTGGACACTATTTTTAACATTATTGTAAAGGTTTGAGTACAAGTAAATGGATCTCAACACACACGTATTTGACGCGTGAGTGACTTGTCAACATTTTCGAGAAAGAATCCTTCAAACAATACGATCTTTATTCAAATAGAAACTATGGAATATGCAGAGATTTACCAACTTTATTTCAAACAATACGATTTTTATCCAAATAGAAACTATGGAATATGCAGAGATTTACCAACTTTATTTTAAACAATACGATCTTTATCCAAATAGAAACTATGGAATATGCAGAGATTTACCAACTTTATTTCAATTCGTGACCTCAAATTCACAAGGTAACAACCTTACCATTCCGCGGAAGCTATGGAAGATGGACCATATTGTTTGCAGTCAGGACTTGTTCCTCACTGAAACAACGTCCAGTCGTCCACCAAAACAAAGACTCATACTCTATATTATCACATGCATATCCAGACTTTTCTCGAACCAAACCTTGCAGGCAAACAATGGAGTCTTGAGCATTGACTATAACTGGTTTCACTGTTGAGTTTCTTGCAAGTCAAATATGCCAGGTGGTGACCAAAAGGTTTATGGGTTTTGAATGAAGCAACTAGTTGGAGTCAACTTTTGGGTTGAGGCTTCAAGACCGAGGGCCGCGAAGTTAGTCCCTTGCAATGACCATCTTGCGCGAGATTGTACAGATGTTTGGCCCGAGATAAATACCACATCTACCGTGGTATTTTAATTCTTTAGAATTTACATTTATTTGACTCGTGAGAAAAAGAATTTAACTATTTTAATTAAGTTAAAAATTACATTAAACGAATCACCCAAATGAACTGTAATTGCTATTGAATATTAATAATAAATTATTATCAGACAATAAATGATTACTTGTAATCAACAAAATAAAAAATAAGGGGCTTTTGAATAAAGTCCAACTAGAAAGCTTGACAACTACTAATGTTGTATATGTTACCAAGTTTAACACTTCATACGTCTCAAAACAAGTGTCTTGTTTGTTAGTGTTGCACAATTTTTGGTATTCTCATGTGGTGTAACAAGCTTAAGGGATATTTATCAACATATTATAGAGATATTATTGGTATTTTATGCAAAACTAACCTCGGCGTCTGCAAGAAAGAGGAAAATATGTTTTATACATATGGATGAAATTATATTACATTTGTCACAAACAACATTTACAATACAAGACGGTCTTTTAGACTTCAGTGTAAGTTGTGATTTATTTACACAGCTGCCTCAAGCCTCATGGGCTTTAGCAAGCTTGCAAGACGTAGAGGGACATGTGCCCGGATCAGTGTCCCGTTCTCTTTATATTCCTGTGAGACGGAAAAAATAAATATGTAAAATCATCCCTTAGAATTCTACTATTGCATTTCTAAGAGGTGAGATTGAAATGTCGGGTATTGATCATGTCAACAGAATCTGAAAACCTCTTTATTACTCGTATGCCTAACAAGCTTGATAGCATAACATGTTCCCAATCATCAAGCTGTTATAAACTATGCTCTCAGTCAAGTACATTTGTACAACTTAAATTCTCTTACTGTGTCCTAACCATATCTAGTTCAACTTACCTCTCCTTATCTCTAAGCCACAACAAGTAGTTCCCAACTACAAACACCAGTTGTTGGTGATTTCTGGACATTCGTTGAACATTCAGAATAGGAGCTCCTTTCTTCCATCATCTATAAGAACTACTCCTATTTTCAATAGGACTGACTAGGGCCTAAATCTTCCATGTTAATCATCATACAGCCCGAGTAAAATCTTAATTCAAAACGAGAACACAATGTAGGAACTTCTGAATAGTATCATTTTGTACAAGGTTATAGGGACAATAATAAGCCTGGCCCATCCATGTTCTTCTTTACGCATATAAGTTCTCCAAGACAGATATACCATATTAGAATTCAAATAAAGGTATTTTTATTTTATTTTTCTAAAATAAACTCAAGGAATGGTTGGGCAGTCATGGTTAGAGAAGCACTTCAATTAAATCATAAGTTTCAGGCCAAAATAAAAAAATCAGCAACAACCTTTTCTGAAGAATGATAGACTGAATAAAAGAAAATCAGATTAACTGGTGGTTTTAGCTGATACTCACAGTTTTTTCTACAATTCCAACTTTATGTATTGTATTGACGAGTTCCCCTTTATCAAATGGGACAAATGCTTCCACCCAAACCATTGAATCCTGTTACAGAGATGAGATTATTTTCCTTTGATAAGCACAAAATGAACATAATTTAATTATTTCTAGTGATAGCAAAATAAGGACACGCTAACCTTTAATTTTTCCTGAACTGCATCACAGAATTCATTTATGCCCTCCCCATTCAGAGCAGAGATGCAAACAACATCATCTCTTTTCTTTGCCTCCAACTTAATCTTTTGAGGATCACTTGCCTTATCAACCTGTCATAAGCATTCTCTTGTTAACAAAATGTACATGTTTTGAGGCAAGCAATATGCATAATATTTCTAGCAAAGTGATAATATTAGTACCAATGTCACACATAAGTAAGAGGTCAGATTCTTATGAGGTTCTGCATGTGCGTATAAAAATTGAAATCTCTAAATCCAAGGTACTTCCCTAGCAGACTGGCCCCATAAAAAAAAGGGTTAGGGTACCAAGTGTTGGAGGTTTCAAGGTCAGGGGGTTAATTTCCCCTTACTAACAATAAAATCCTATTTCTATATAGATTCCCACATGATAAATAAATAAATAAATAAAAAATAGAGAGAGCCATGAGGTTGTTTAACTTTATTAACTTCAGAACCAAGGAAAGCATCTCAATTACCTTGTTCCAGACCATCAACTTAGGAATTGATGATACATCTAGCTCTGACAATACTTTTTCTACGGCCTCTATTTGTTGTTGTGCTAATGGATGACTGAAAACAATACAAATATTAAGTAATCATGTTTAATCACCGAAAGTATGTCACAGAGACAGGTTACCCAAATTATACCTGATGTCCACCACATGCACCAAAAGCGACGACTCTGATATCTCTTCCAGTGTTGCTCTGAAGGCAGCAACCTGTGTGAGGCAGGCATCTAATAAATTAAAATTATGTAATTTGGGGCTCAGTTTAAGCTAGATGATCTAACATTATATAAAACTCCTTTGAAACAAAAGTCAAGTTAAGCTCAAAAAATAAATAATTACACACACACACACACACACACATATGTATTATAATGCAAACATGAGAAAAATTCGGCTGCAATTAGAATAGGATCTCACCAGCATGGTTGGTAACTTCTGGATGAAACCAACAGTATCAGTAAGAAGAAACTCCTTTCCATTCTTCATCTAAACAGCAAGAACATAAACAATAACCTCACATTTACAACCAACAACTATTAATTAAAATACAGAAACTCATTTGAGTATATAAAGTTTGGTATTCTGTGAAACAACAGCAAAACCTAATCCCCAATATCAGCATAGCAAGTCAAAGTAAAGTCTATTTAAACAAACTCCTCAAATTCAAAGTTTTCAATACAACCATATACAAGTTTTATCAAACAAAAATAGTGAGTAGAATCCCTATCAGTTGGAGCTCAGAACCAACAAATGACAAAATTGTGTCAGACTTCAGATCCCATACCATAACTTTTTAACTTGTTAAATATCATTAATGGGCTACATACAATGGTTTGGACTTCCATTACTATAAGGTCAACCTTTTAAGTAGTGTTTTGCTTCTACCATTATATTAAACCACTTTACTTCATAAGTTTCCGATGTAGGACAACTTTATCACCCATTTCAACATAGCTGATATACCCTCTAAGATTTCTGTTTAAAGTTTGACAAACTTACCTGACTATGGTTAGATCATCACATGTTTTAAAAGTGATAGCAAGGTTATCTATAGAGGAAGGTTCTTTAGTTCCATGAAGAAGAGAGTGTATTTGAAATCACGGAGCTCTCTACGCATTCCATCCGTTCTTCAATTCTTGAGGTACTGCAACGGTGCAGATTTCTTCTACTTACACAACTGTTCAAAATGAGAAATACCTGAAAACTAGCTCCCTTTGATGGGTCTCTTTCTCACCATTTCTTGTTTATTCTCCTCATATATTGTACTACCACTTTCTTTTCCACATCTCTTCATGTTAGTTTTCCAGAAATTCCACATGTTATGAGTTTCATGGAAGTAGATGGTCCAATCAAAAAGAAATGTCAAAAGGCGCAACCACTTTTATCTTTATAAGTTGGAACTATGGAGAAATCAAATAACCTTCTGACAAAATTGAGGACGGGAAATGCAATCTTAAATGTTAATAATGACATGGTTTTAATCCAACAGTGGACATTTGCAAACAAAATTGAAACAGTATTGGAGTTTATTTTTTGGATAAGATAATTGTATAGGATTACCAGTTACCACTAAATAGATTTTGATGTTTTCCACTTTTCCCAGTAGGATTTTTCTACAAATGTTTTATACATTTGCCCAAGCATTAAACCCTGAAACATAAAGATTTGATTGGAGAACTAAACATGGTAAAAGATTTGAATGAAATGGCAACACAGATTACAAATCAATAACCTAATCACTAATTACAAAATGGTATCAACAATGGATAACTAATAAAATGTTTTAACAATTAGGATGTGTTTGGATTGGAATCTTGATGGAAATGGAAAACAATTTTCATTCCCTCCATTCCCATGTAATGTTGTTTAGATCAATAAAGTGTGAGAATGAGAATCATTATCATTCAAATTGTTATTATTTGGTTAACAGAAATAAAATAAAAATTCATTAGAAAAATGTAATCGATCAAATTATTCACTTTTACAAATATTTAAATAATTATGCAAAAAAAGTTACTTGTTTTAAAACTGATCAGCATTACA
>JAYMTA010001321.1:0-20631 GCA_036897625.1 Pelargonium cotyledonis
AGAAAAAATATATATAAACTGATTCTAAAATAAATGACAGTTCAATAGGTGCAAAAGTATTTTAGGCTTAAATTATTATATTAAGACAAATAAAATTTAACATGAGTAATATGAGCATTAGTTGACTGGTATATCTTTATATCAGTTTTTTTTTATTTTTTTTTATTTTAGGGAACGCCACCTGAGATGGTGGGGGGTTTGGCCAGACCCCTACCTGTTTTATTAGTAAAATAATAAGGTACAATAATGGAGGGGGACGTAAAGAGCCTTACCTCCTCGATAAATGATGAATCTAAACAATTGCTATATGCCAAAGAAATAAAATTACACATGCATTTTACCCGGCCTAACAAATTCAGTACCTATGCTATCATTATGAACAATGAAAGAAAATTCATGAGCAAAGTCAGACACAGATGAAGACACAAACTGAGTCGTCAATCCCAAACCTGCAAGCCAGTCAGCCGCTTTATTCGCTTCCCGTAAAACATGTATAATTGGAATGTTTCTCAAAGCAAGGTGACATTTCCGAGCTATATAAATTAAATGCCAAGGAATGGAAACAACACCTTTCACAACCTACACTAAAAGTTTTGAATCAGTTTGAACAAGATTTAAAACAAATCCTCTTGCAACACATAAATTCAAGCCAATACTCAAGGCCATAAATTCGGCGAAATTGTTGGTCCCTGCACCTAATCGCCAGCTGAAAGCCAGCAAAACCGCCTCTGTATTGTCCCTAAAATCACCACGCGCGGCAGCTTGTCCTCTCCGGCTTGCCCCGTCAATATTGAGACAACACTTACCCAATTCCGGATTCCGCCAAACAATATATCGAGGTGGTTTAAAACGCACATGTGGTAAGGAGATGGAGAAAGAACTTAGGAGATTCACTTCAACAATTGTCGGAACTCTACTAAATTTAAAAAAACGGGAACAAATGAACCAACCATTGGACAATACTAGGAATGATTAAAGAAGCGTGAAACGCTTTACCATCAAAACGAGCTTCATTCCGAGCTAGCCAAATTTCCCATTCCTTTAGCCAATTTAGCTCTTAATACAGGATCATTCAAGTCGGGGTTTTTAGTTATTGGGATAGGTGAATTCTTATATATCCATCCCCCGAAGGAACTGGACATGATAATTTTTCATCATCTGGCTCGAGCAAGAATCAAAGGAAGGTAAGGAATCCATATGTTATCCACACATATAGGATAAGAATTCCGGGCAGTTCTATATGTTATCCACACATATATGATAAGAATTCCAGGCAGTTTTATATAATAAAAAATGGACTGGATTCCGTTTTCCAGAGACACACTGAATTCTACAAGGAATTCAGTTCTTACAACCCACAACTACTAAATGAAAGAAACCGGTGACGGAAGTGTGGCGAAGGTTCTGCCATGCAAAATAAAACATTTGCTCCACCGTGTTCGGCACCTGTAAGTGAAGAAATTGAGCCGCCCAATTTCACTTATATCCACCAAAGTGAATTTGTGAGAGCGGAACGACCCGTCTGAATCCATGATTTTAAATGAGTGTCATCACCTCATTGGCTTAGTTAAGTTGCAACTGATATAAAATTATATCAGTCAACTGATACACATTTTACTCATTTTATATAACAATTATATAAATTAATTGGTAATGTGATGTCAACATCACATAAATGAAAAAAAAAATCACATAAATGAAGGAAATAGTATCACAAGAAAAGTATAAGTTCGTGGGTTGGACTTCAAGTTGTCATGACAATGGAACAGTGTTGTGTTGTTCCTTCTTTCCCAAACCATAAAACAGCTCATAATTAGGTATTTGACGCATTGATAATGATGGTTGCTTGATGTTGCTTCTGTGGTCCTATATATTAACTTTAACTTGATACTTATGTATCATCATTTTAGTTTTTATACATATGTAGTAGAAGACAAGCAACAATTTGTGGGTCATATTTGAAACGTAAATGAATAGATGTCTAGTTAGTTGGCTATACCCAAAAAAGATGTACCAAATCAGTTAAAATTGCAATGATAGCAACAAGTATTATTAATTAACAAGAATGAAACAATTGCCTTCTTTGAGTGTGAGTGTTGCTCATCATCCTTTATTCCATCATCATCTTTCGTTGGATATTCATCTTCTTTGTGCAAGTTGATGTCCATTTGGGTTCATCTATTTTGTAAAAAGAATACAATAATGAAGTCATTTTAATTTCATAAAGAAGTGACCGAGTGGTTTGAGTTTTGAGTAACCCAATTGAGTCACTTAATGGACTTGGGTGACTCCGGTCAGAGTCAACCAAATAGATTCAGGCAACTCGACCGAGTCACGGAGTGAATTCAACTTACTCGGTAGGTGGACTCAGTCAAATCTATCAAATTACAAGGCGGGCTAGTTCCTGAGTCACCAGATAGATCCAGACAACTCGTCCAAGTAATCGAGTGAATTCATCTTACTCGGTGGGTGGACTCAGTCAAATCTACCAAATCACTAGGTGGACTAATTCTCCCTTATGCAATACCATTTATTTCAAATATCACACAACACTGATGTCGGTTCCCGCCTTCCTCCAACTTGAGTGTATCGTGTCAGCAAGCACACATAACATTTCCTACACCATGCCACTCACGATCACGATCCACAAAAGGCCGTATCTTGCTTATAGTTTGGTCTATTTATGTTAGACTTGGCCTAATTGGGTTCAATTCGATTTATTATAACCAATATCAGTCCCAAAGTGTCACCCTATTTAATTTCCATTAAAAATATGAATGGAGCATCGAAACCTACCCTCACTGCCAAATCCAACCCACCGGCGAAACCCTGCCCACCGACAACCAACCACTAACCACAGACAACAACTGCCATTACCCTCCTCCCTTTTACTCGATCTACCCCTTTTCGTAAGAAATCTACCATCCAACATGACCCGCATGTGGCTAATCAATATCTTCGGCAGACACACCCACATCATCGACTATTCAGTCCTAAATAAACTGAATGTTGGAGGAAGAAAGTTTTGTTTTGTTGAGATACTCAACCCCTAGGAGGTTCAAGGACTCATCCACTTCATTGATAAAATGCATCTCCTAGAGGATAGAATCATTGTCTCTGTGGCGTAGCAACCATGGAAAAGCAAGAGTGGCACCAAGAACTCTGATCCTGCAAAAGCCTCCACGTCGACCTCTGCCCCGGCCCCAAACAATCCCTAACGAATAAACCCTCGCCAACCACCATTTCCCAAAATAGAAGCAGAAGCAAGATTTTGAGCCCATGCAGTGATGGGTTCCTTCCATACATCTCCTATTGTGATATCGTTGGTGGCTCAAATCATGTCGAACCCCAATGCCCACATATTCCAGCCCATAATCTCCTCAAGAAGATACAGTGGTGTGTACTAGCAATAGCCAGAGATAACAACTCCAAAGATCACTACCAGACCATGTTCCTCTCAGAAGGAGTTTTGGATGTTTCGATACACACACTTGAAAATACAAATTGTTCCCGCTATCTTTCCTGGGACAAGGACATGTTTTCTGCCATTGAAGACACGTTGGATCTGGTTCGACTAGTGGTTCTATGTGATCAGAGAATGTACACCCATCAAGCGCATGGGTGAGATTTTGTTGGCTCTCTATCATCGGATTTCCAATACATGTTTGGGCTCCAAAACATTTGAGAATATCTCTAAGTACTTTGATGACTTAATCATAATCAACCCCTCATTTTTCGATGGCTCACATCTCGACTTAGCCCAGATTCTTGTTCATACCAACGCTCTCCACATCATTTCTAAGTTGGTGAGGGTGAGATTGTTGCTCTATAATCTGAAGGTCACCAAAAGTTCGGCGACCAAAATGCCTTACTTCTCAGCAACAACTCTTATCATTCCTCCCAAACCACCACTCATATCCAATGACAAGACGACTTCCGAAAATTTAAACCCTAATTTACACCATCTAGATGATACGACCCCCTCGCCCTGCCAAGACCAAAACCCCAAATTCCAACGCAATCAAGTCAAAACGAAGAGTCAAAAAGCGTGTTTAATAATGATGAGTTATTGGAATTAAATGTGAACGCTCATTCCATTTATTCTTATGGCATCGACAAACACTCTAAATAGGACAATAATGAGGCATCGCAAATCATGCCCATCTTTTTGGGATCCACCATATTTGGAACCCTACTTCCTCATACAACTACCATATCACATCCATGCAACCTACCAAAAACCCACGTGCTCCATAAAAATCCTAAAAAGGCATCCAATCTCCATTCCAAAGTGTTACATCAACAAAAAACACATCTTCTTTCCCAACACATATGACATTCGAATCTACAGTTAATGCAAATAACTAAGGGGCGAAGGTTTGTGGACCAGAGGAAGAAGTGATACAGAAACTACATTACTTGGTAGTTGATCAACCTAAACCTAATTATCCTTGAACTAGCAGCCTAAGAGGAATGATTCTCCTCTGCTGAAATATTTGAGATTCCTCCTCATATCACAAGAAAAGAAACCTCAAATCACTCATCTAGAATATAAAACCACATATTGTGTTGATACAAGAAATACGAAAATGTAGGCACTTATCCTTTTATTTGTGTTATCTAGGCAGCAAACTCGATGAAGTACACGTTCTCTCCTTTGACTGGTAGATCTGGTGACCTTCTTTGTACTTGGGACGCATCATAATTTACTAAAATCCCAACGACAATTGATAAGAATTTTGTTGCTATCAACAAAGACTGATCTATCTTCCCAATAAACGGCCTCCTGATAAATGTGTATGCACCTCTCATCGAACAAGATAAGGTGGTTCTCTTGAATAAATTGTACTCACTGATAATAAACTCGGGAACGCCATCATTTCTAGTTGGGGATTTCAACTCGTTTTGCTGCATATCCAAAAAATCAAGCTCGCATTTTAACTCACTTGTTTCTTGGTTGTAACTGGGTAGCCCATGTTTAGACCCTCATCTTTACATGGTGGCAGGTTCTCACTGCTTTCCAATAAATTGTTTTCAACTTCTTCAACAATGGCCATCGTGCCTTGCATGACCAAAGAAAGCTCAGAAGGTTTGGTTGGCTCGTTGCCCGACAACCCTATGGTTTTTGAGAATAACAAGAACTAACTTGTCTTTCAAGATCTCTTCAAAGCGAATCTTCAAACCATCCACAAAATCAAGAGTTACAGTTTTACACTCATTAATTGCTCTTCCGCCACACCCATTTTGCTCATTTGAAGAATGGTGTTCGCACCCAGTATATGCTTTTATGTAATTTGAATCTTTATTTTTATTTGGCCTATTTTGTACTTTTTCTCGTCCTTTTAGGTTTAGTAAAATGTACCACTTACTTATCAAAAAGAAAAAAAATCACTCTAACTTTGAGAACTCAATTATGATGGTCATGATAACCCCCCCTACTATTTGCTGGCCCAACACTTCAACAAAACTCGACATGAGAAAATATCACACCCTTTTACCCATTAATCTAGACTCTTCACGCCTTTTTTCTTAAGCCTCCCCAATGAGACCTCCATACTTACACCACCATATGACATTCTTTAGACCTCCTTATGGGAATTACATATTTACACCCCAAAGAGACTCTTTAGTCTTTTCTTATGGGACCTTCATATTTTATGAGAACACTTCATTTCATAGCCCTTCCCTTGCACCAGCTGATATGGGATTCTTTTTAGAGCGGACATGGGAGACTTTTGCAAGCTTTGGTTTTTCTTTTCGAACATTCTATGCATGAAAATATGTGTAAGATAAAACTCCATGCAGACCACCAAGCATACCAGATCTGCATTCTTTCCCAGTAGTGCATTTATTTAACTTTGTTTCCTGATGTAAGACCCCTAGACGAGACTAATTAATCCAAAGAACAATTAACTCACTTTAGGCGGAAATGGCTCCTCAATGATCTTGAAGTCATTCCTCGAAACTAGAACCAACTCAAACATTCATCATCCTCTTCATTAGATTTATCAACAAGTGATATAGAGATATTAAATATAGAATAAGACTTTTCTACAAATCCACTCTAGCAAGAATCTTGAAAAATAATGCTCATTTGAGAGAAACACACCATAGGAACGAAGGCCTGGGGTGGTGTTACTAGGACTCCATGTCAGGCGTGAGAGTAAGTCCTTGTATGGTAGACACGAATGTTCTCAAAGCTCTTTTAGAGAGAGAAGTAAATATGGAAAATGAAGTGAGATTGTGATGTGTGGATCAAGATTCCTTTTCCTTTGCGGGAGGGGGTATTTAAAGGCTTCTTACCACCTTGCGCCACATGTCATGACGTGATTGGTTGATGAAGATGTGAGGCCCATCAAGGCCACTTTTACTTTTCAAGCCCAAATGGCCACCTAGCCCACTGTCCACTTTTAGCCCACTTGTGGTATTGGGCTCTTTCTTTTCTTTGAACGTATTTCTCTTGTGTTTCGAAGAGGTGGGCGTGTCCTGTAAGCCTCTTGGGTGATGAATGGACTTACCAAGACCCTTTGCGAGCTAGTGTCTCGCAAGACATAGTCATTGGCGCTAGGGAGTGTTGATTATGCTCTACCTAAAGGCTTGTGCTTCACCTAGAGGTTTGAGTGATGTGAGGGATCGCGAACACCCTTTATGAGCTAGTGCCTCACAATATATAGTCGTGAGTATAAGGGAGTGATGAGGTTGTGAGAGCTTTTTGGGGATGTCTCAAGGGTGTTAACGTTTAGGCAAGGTTGAAGTCTTGTTTCAACCTTATAGAAGTGTATAGAGTTGTGGAATATCAACTAGAGTCAAAGGGGGTTGGCTGTTGAGCGCCAGGTTATGAAACATACTAGTTCAGGCTGGGACAGAAAGATGTCGTGGTAATAGAGCTTGATTACACGACAATAGAGAGTGATGTCGCGACATCCATGCTTAATGCCATGGTATTCAAGGTGCAAGCAAATTTTTCTGTACGTGAGATGGTATCTATGTCCGTACAAGTGAGGTCTTTGTGTCCGTACATGAGAGGGTCATGGATGCCGTGACATGAGAGGCTTTTTGTGATTTTTTGTCTGTAGTAACGACAGGGTCCCGTCCGTACGCGAGAGGGTTGGATTTCGTGGCATTGACGCAAGATGACGCGTCAATTGAGAAAGATGCCACGATCTCCATGCCTAATGTCGCGACATTGAGGAGTGTTGCCTCCCAAGACTTTGTTTCAAAGTTTATATTGAGGTGTCTTGACTCTTTGTTGTACTTGATCTCTCTAAGGCTTATCTAGGTTATCTTTAAGTGGCGTGTATCCTCCCTGGGGCCTTGTGAAGTCCATGGAACTCTTTGAGGCACCTTCCCTATCTTGATTTGTCTGGGTGAGAGGTCTTGTTAAGGTGTCTCTACTCAAGTGAACCATTCAAGCCTCTCCATGGGTTAAGGTGTGTCTTGGAGGCTATATTCAAGCTTAATAGGGGTGTGACCTGATTTGGGCTTAGCCTAGAATTTGATTCCTTGGACCCGGGTTGGGTGACCCAGGCGGTATTGACTTGCAATGTGTCACATTGTGATTCATTATGAGACTTGTGATTTTTTGGGTAGCATTAGTTGCCCCCTACTTTTAGCTACTCTTATTTATCAATGTCGCGTTGGAGTAAGGTCATGGTCTTGTGTTGGTTTTTCTTCGTCGGACCTTCTATAGGAGTTTGCTGAGGGATTTTGGGATTTGTTGTCTTCAATCTTTTAAGGGGGTTTGCTGAGGGTACTTGGGACTTGTTTTCTACAATATTCCAAGGGGGCTCGCTAAGGACCCTTGGGACTTGTTGTCTACAATCTTCTAAGGGGGTTCGTAGAGGGCCCTTCAATTTTTTCCATGGGTATGACTTAGTCTTGGTTAGAGGCTCTCTTGGGGAAGCCTTGGTGAGGCTATGACAAAAGTCTAGATGAAACTTTACTAAGGTGAGCCTTAGGGAGCTGGTTACTCCAAATATTTGTTCACTAAAACAAATTTTGAGTTTTTACTCTTGAGGTGAGCCTGCTTGCATAAGGTGACACGAGGTTGTTGGAGGAGAATGGAGTGACTCGCTGGAGCAATGAGAGAATTGGTCTGTGATTGACCAACAATGGCTTGCGGGGACGAGGAGATGAAAGGTTATGGAGATGACCAACTGTGGCTTGTTGGGGCGAGGAGAGGTTTGAAGGGCATTCTTTAGGACATAAAAACTTTAAAGAATTTCTCTTGGTTTGATCTCATGTTTCAATGATTAGAATTTTTTTAGAGTTTCCTTCAATCAATAATGGGGTCGACCCATGCTGTCAACGCATGATGGTCTACCCTTCAACGGTGGAAAGTAGTCAAGTGTGTTACCATGCCCCCCAGGTATGTTGAGGTTATTCATTGATTGATGGATCAGTCTCTATGGATAACAACCCTTGAGGTGAATTCTAGCATGAGAGACTTGTCTTTCTCTAGAGACAGGTATCTAGCATGTGATGTGTCGTCTATCAACCATGGTTGACGTGAGATGTGTTGCGTGCTATGTTTAGCATGAGTTGTTTTGCATGACATCTTGATCCATTAGAGGATTACTTGGAGATAGCCTACTTTTTAGCTTCAGAGGTATTCTACTCCATCCCTTCTAGGGATAGGTAGTTCGACATGGTTTTGTGCTCAACCCCACGCCAACCTTGACATGAGTTATGTTGCATGCCAAGTAGAGATAGCATACTCCTTGCTCAGGAGGTATTATACTCAATCCTTTCTCAGGATAAATGGTTCGACATGGTTTATGCTCAATCACACACCAACCTTGTCATAAGTAGTGGTGTATGGTAAGTGGAGATAGCCTACTCCTTGATCAGGAGGTAGTCTACTCCATCCTTTCTCAGGATAAGTGGTTTGTCGTGGTTTATGCTCAATCACATGCCAACCTTGGAATGAGTTGTGTTGCATGCCAAATGGAGAGAGTCTACTTATTTTTGAGGAGGTAATCTACTTCATCCTTTCTCAAAATAGTTGGTTCGACTTGGTTTATACTCAATCACATGCCAACCTTGGTATGAGTTTTGTTGCATACCAAGTTGAGATATTCTACTCCTTGCTCAGGATGTAGTCTACTCTATCCTTTCTCAAGATAGATGGTTCAACTTGGTTTAAGCTCAATCACACGCCAACCTTAGCATGAGTTATGTTGCATGCCAAATGGAGATAGCCCACTCCTTACTCAGGAGGTAGTCTACTACATCCTTTCTTAGGATAGGTGTTTCAATATTGTTTATGCTCAATTTCACGCCAACCTTGGCATGAGTTTTGTTGTGTACCAAGTGGATATAGTCTACTCCTTGCTGAGGAGGTAGTCTGTTTCATCCTTTCTTAGGATAGGTGGTTCAACGTGGTTTTATACTTAATTGCACGCCAACCTTGATCCGTTGGAGAATCACTTGTTGTTTGGAGATGCCTCTCCTATTTTACATAATGAATAAACTAAACTTCTTTCATTTCATTTGAAAGATTTTTACAAGTGTTTGTTCCTTTGCCTCTACTAGGCTACATATTTCTTTTGTTTTTAACTTCTAATCATGTTTATTCTTTGTCTGATTTATCACCATCCCCTCCAATGATGGCAGAGGTGTCTTCAATCTCAATACTCTTGGCAAGGCATTGGGGAGTAGTTGAAGATGTAGTCTTGATGAGTTCTCTAGGAGGGAAGGGAGATGGACTATTGCTTGAACTGGAGGGGAGGTTGGTCTAGCCCCTCGTTTCTTTTATCTTCATAGCGAAGGGGATCGGCTCATGTGTTGCGCTCTTTGTCATCTCGCAAGAGGGGCGTGGCCCTGTGGGCGAGGTCTTGGCCTTCATTATGGTCAAAGAGCGGAGAACTAGATCACTCTCCTTTCATTTCCCTTGGTCTTTCTTGACCAAGTTTTCCCACACCTTCCTTGGGCTTGTGAGGAGGATTATGATCCCATACTTGGGGAACTTGACCCTTTGATGAAGGCCTCTAGGCACTTTTTTCAAACTTGTCAATAAAGGGACGACCGAAGATGACATTTTAGTTTGAGGGGATGTTTATGAAAACAAATTTGCAAGTGTGAGTCTTTTGTTTGATCCCCTCTCCTAAGGTCACAAGTAGGAAGATTGTTCCATGGACGTTGGTGATGGCATCATTGAATCTCATCAACACACCCTTGTATTCATGGAGTGTGCTCTCTTTGAAACTAAGTTGTAATAGAGGATGTTCACTTGACTCCTATTGTCAACGAACACCTGATCGACGTGAGTGTTAAGAAAGCTAACGGAGATGACAAGAGGATCCTTCCTCATATCATTTGGGGCTAACTCTGATTCATGAAAGAAAACAGTCAGCCTTGCGAGTATTTGCTAGTCGAACACAAGGGATGTTCCTAACCTTCTCCATAGCAAAAATCTTTGAGCGGACTTAGGAGGTGGAGCATTTTTTCTCAATAATCATGTTGATTCTGTTGTCGCTATAAAAGGTAGCTTCATGGTTCACCATTTTCTAAGAAGCTCCTCCCTAGTTTCTCCCATCATAAGTTTACTTTTGGCTAGCGTGGTTAAGCTCTACGTGAAACTAAGAGAGTCCTCATTTGTTTACGAGGCACTCAACTTTGTTGGAAAGGTAGAGACAATCTTTAATGTCATGCTCATGACACTTGTGGAGATCGCAATACTCGTAGGTGTTGAGGAGGCCATTTGGGCCTTGAGGCACTGCACTTCCTCTAGTAGAATTAGGATAGAAGGGCTATCATCACGAATTATGGGAGGTTTATAAGATTCCCTTGCACATCTGTTGTGAGGAGGAAGGTCCCCACACCTATTGGTCCATTAGGGGAGATGACAGGGACTATCAACAGTTTCCTAGCTAGAGTAATCAAAGCCATCATAGCTCTCTTCGCGTCGAAAATGTAAAAGACTTTCATTACGGCGAAAGTGCTTAGAATAAGTAAAATCCCTTTCTAGTGGGTGGTTGATGTGACCACCACGAGCTTAGGCGTCACGATAACCATGGCTTTGGTGGCGCGTTGGTTTTACGCAGACATGAGGTACCTGCACTCATGTTGACCGGGCTAGAGCCGTCACATGAGAAGATGGAGGTGGATCTTGATGTGACCACCACGAGCTCAGGCGTCACGATAACCATGGCTTTGGTGGCGTGTTGGTTTCACGCAGACATGAGATGCCTCCACTCATGTTGACCGGGCTAGAGCCGTTGCATGAGGAGATGGAGGTGGATCTTGAGCAAGAGACATTGCTAGAGCAACAAGGGTCACAGCAGCCTGAGACGCGTGCATGACTTCACTAACATGATTAGTGAACACTCTCTTTCCATGAGTGGACATTTTCTAAGAGGTGAGAGTGTGGCACCTTGGGGGGGCTAGTGGGATTTGAAAGGCTCCTTTAGCCCTTGTTGTAGAGCTAGAGTTATTGCGCTCAAGGTGGTTGCACAAGTCAGGCAAGCCTTCGTTGAGCTCTTCTTGAATTTGCTCGCGAGTCTCTTCCACCTTACCAGTGTGAGGGTTGATGCAATCTCCCAACCGATCCTTGGCGAACAAGGTTGGAGTGGGACGCCTCACCCTTGAGGTGGTAGGGCTTGTCAAAGGGGCAGCGCACTCTCTTGCAAGGCTTGGGCCTCTACGAGAAGGAGGAGTTTCATGCCCAGTGCGGGCTCTCTTGTTCTAGAGAGGGTTCTTGTCAATTTCCACTTATGTTAGGACAATGGAACCAAAATGATGTGCCTGTTTTGACCTGTTCAGCCCAAACACACTAGGAGTGAATGTTGTTGTTGTTGTAGAGCTTCTTTCCACAAATTCTAAGGTATCTAATCTAAGAGTTCAATTGTCCAATCTTGAGTGCTTAGATATGTAGTAAGGGTCTTACTGTCTCAAATTCCAACTCCAAGCTATGATGCCTTCCAGCTTTGTAGATTTCTAGCTTGTGAGAAGAAAAACATACCAAAGGAACGAAGGCTTAGGGTGGTGTTAGCAGGACTCTGCCTCAGGCGTGAGAGTAAGTCGTCCTTGTATGGTAGACACGAGTTCTCTTAGAGCTCTTGAGAGAGATGGCAAGAGAGAAAAGTAAATGTGGAAAATGAAGTGAGATTATGATGTCTGGATACCGATCCCTTTCCCCTTTCCGGGAAGGGGTATTTCTAGGCTTCTTACAACCTTTCGCCGCATGTCGCGACATAATTGATTGATGAAGATGTATGACCCATCAAGACCCATTTGGCTTTTAAAGCCCAAATGGCCCACTTGTCCCATTGTCTACTGTTAGCCTATATATGGTGTTGGGCTCCTTCTTTCATTTGAATTTATTACTCTTATGTGGAGAAGAGGCAGACGTGTTCCGTAAGCATCTTGGGTGATGAATGGACTCACCAAGACCCTTTGTGAACTAGTGCCTTGTAAGGCATAGTGATGGGCACTTGGGAGTGTTGATTATGCTCTACCTAGAGGCTTGCTCTTAGTCAATAGGTTTGAGTGATGCGAGGGATCACCAAGACCCTTTATGATCTAATACCTCGCAAGGTATAGTCATGAGTATAGGGGAGTGATGAGGTTGTGAGAGCTCGTTGGTGATGTCTCAAGGATGTTTAGGTAAGGTTGGAGCCTTGTTTCAGCCTTATAGGAGTGTATGGAGTCATGGGATAACATATGGGGTCAAAGGGGGTTGACCGTTGAGCGCCAAGACATGAAAACATGTTAGTTGAGGCTGGGACAGATAGATGCCATGACAACAAAGCTTATTGCTGCAGAAATTTATCATGACGTCGCGACATCCATACTTAATGCCTCAACATTCAAGGTGCAAGCAACTTTGTCCATATGTGAGATGAACTTTATGTCCGTACAAGTAAGGTCTTCACGTCTATAAGCAAGAGGGTCATCAATGCCACGACATTTGGGTAAGATGTCTTGGCAAGAGAGGCCTTTGGTTATTTTTTGTCCGTACGCGCTAGAGGGTCACGCCCGTATGCGAGAGGGTTGGAGGCCGCCACATAGAGGTAAGATGATGCAAAATCCATGCATAATGTTGCGACATTGAGGTTTGTTGCCTCCCAAGACTTTGTTTCAAGACCTATTTTGAGGTGTCTTGACCATTGATTATTTTTAATCCCTTTAAGGCTTCTCTAGTCTCTCTTTAAATGTTTTGTATCCTTCTTGGAGGCCTTGTCATGTCAATGGAACTCTTTGAGGCATTTATCCTATCTTGAATTGTGGTCAACCTTTAGGTTAACCGTGTCACGTGGAAGAGTGCCACGTTGCCTCTCACTCAGCTCCTTAGCCAACTTGTTCATTTGAGTCTCAAGCTTCCTAACTACTATTTCCATATTTCTTTGGAAAGCTTGCAACTCATTAAGAAAAACCCTAGAGTCATCTCTCTCCTTAATGAAATTCCTCATTAAGTCCCCAAAAGACTAACTTTGTTGTTAAGGTGGATGACTTTATTGCTGGTGTCTACGATCATTCTTCAGAATCTATACTTTTCCTTGGAAACTAGGGGCCCACACATCATGTTGATTTTTCTTTGTTGTATCTGATTACTTTAGTTCTCATAGCTCAAATTTGGATGAAATCTCCATATGGGATTATAGGTATTTTTGTAGGGGTGGAACTCCTTCTTTCTGTTTCCAACATAGTTAATTGAAGTTGTGGATTGAGAGCACTTTACATATTCATGTCCTCCTACACAGATCCTACAAAATGAAGAATCGAGATCCACAACCCATCTGTGTACTGTATTCACCTATGTTACTGGATTTAACAACTTCTTTTGATTTCTTAAAATAGTCTCAAGCTTCTCAGCTATAATATTCATGGTTGTTTCATCACAATTGCTTCCAGATGAAGTACCACTTTTTAATGGTCCTATTATGAGCAACTTGTTCAATGAGGAATTTGACCTTATCAAAGGTCCAAGATAATAAAGATCATTTAGGAAATGAATTGGCGGTGTTTTGGCATGTAGGATTCAAGCCATAGTATAAAGCTTCAACCTACTCCTAAAAAATATCATAATTTAGACACCTTTATAGCATTCATGTGAAACATTCCCACGCTTCATATAATGATTCACCCATATGTTACTGAAAACATGAGATATTTTGGATCATCTTCTTTTGATGTATAGAGAAGAACTTATCCAGAAACTTTTGTTCTAGACTAGCCCAAGTAGAAACATCAAGTGTTAGAGACTGATACCAAGCTAAAACTTAATCTATTAAAGAGTAAGGAAATAGATTTCGTGCCACTCCATCTCATGACATCCATAACTTTTCACATTTCTAATTATTCTCATATACTTGATCACATGAAAATTGAGTCTTCTAAGTCATTACCCTTGAACTAACCAATTGTACAAAGTTCTTGGATCATGATGGGATTCCGCTCAAAGTTCCTTTATTACATTGGGGCTTTTGGTACCTAATCCACGAACACATGCTCTCTTGGCTGTCTAGTTGCTTCTTAATTCATCTGAGGTGGGAAAAATATTGAAAGTTATCTCCCACATTATTATTAAAATTTTCATGTTGTTGCCCATGTTGTGGAGGTAATCTTTGTTGAAATAATGGGTTCTCTAGAAACCAAACCCTCTGTTGACCATTTTAATTCATCCCATTGGCAACATTATGTTGCTACTATAAAAGTGTTGGAGCATCTCTTTGAGCTTGTTGCTGCCTTTGCTACTAAGTCCTTGCATTTTGTTGCGGCTACCACTGTAAAGATTCTTGTTGTAATGTCTATTCGATTGTGACATTAGCAGTCTTAGTAAGAGGAGTTTGCTCTCTCAGATTTCTGGATGGTGTTAGCTCCACCCACGTAAGTTCATCTTGAGCAAGTGGATTAATGATAACCCTTGAAGGTAAAGCAACATCCACATCTTCCCCATTGATACCAGATGTGCCATCATTACTATGTGAAACTCCCACCAGGAGATTATTGTTCCCAATACCCGCTCTACTAGGCGTTCCCATACTCATCTAAATGCCTTTACCCAACTGAATTGCTCGTCTCCTATCACATAATGATTTTTCGCGCTCTTGATCAACATCATTTGTCAAAACACCATGATGAGTACTTGATATATACCAAGTATAGAACCTGTACCTGAAATACTAATAATAACTAAAAACATGATTAGTCTATAAAAATCCCTAGCTACCAACACCGAGTCCCCGCTAGCAGCGCTAAAAGCACTACAAGAATCTTGCCAAATTGCGACATCTAAAACTTGGGAAGTCACACGTGCCATGTCTCTAATTTAAATTTACAACATCATTGCGATAACATGGAATTCGCAAATTTTTTGACTCAGCGTTTGCGACGTCTATATCATGGAAACGACTTCACAATATTTTTGCAACGTCCACATCATCGCAACGACATCGCGAACCACTTAAAAAATGCAAAATATGTTTCCTTCCCTCCCATTCCCGACCTATACCCCTCTTCCTTCCAATTCTATTTACGTTCTAACCCTAACCCTATCATCTTCACTCCTTCTTCTCTCCTTTCCCTCTCCTCTCTTCTTGATTAGACATCCTCCTCTTGCGGTCGTCATCCTCTGAACAGCGACGTCCCACACTGACACTCATCTAAACGTACTGAGAAAACCGTCCCACACCGACAATGCGTATAGTCCTGTCTGGCTCAATGTTCAACACCTTCTACTTGCCCCGTCGTGCACCTCCCTCGTTTCACCGACACCGTCGTGCGCCTCGTGCTTCCACCGGTGCGCATGGTCCATATTCTCTTATTCTTGAAAAAGGTGTATGTTTTTTCTACTTTTCAATTCACTGCCTTCTTGAACCCATCATCAGATAGTGGTCAAAGAAAAGTTTCTCTCTAATTTTACTTTATAAGTATAATCTAGATGATTAGTATCTTCGTATGCAGAATTTTTTTTAGAATAATTCTTTTTTCTTTTCTTTTTTTGCAACCGAGTTATTGGAGAAGTTTTTGGGTTTGGCCTGTAGCATTTTGGTTCCATCATTTCTTCTTCTTCTTTTGTCTCTTTTCTAAATTAGTACTATAAATGTTTAGAGTTTTTATTTTGATTATGGAATCAAGTTTATCGTTTTTTCATAGTTGATTTGGAGTTGGTCATTATTATTTTATTTTGGTTGCTTTGATCTTATAATTGAGTACAAAGTAGGATTAATTTTTTTACTCTTGAAATATTGTTTTTCATATTTATTTATGATGTACCCATTTTAATGATTTCTCAAATTGTCATATCTTATTTGCACGGAAAGAGTGGCCTAGAGGAGCATAGACATATCCGAACTAGGGAGAGAGCAGGAGAGGAGATGTGGATGCATGGTGGAGGCTAGCCCATGGTTTTGTTCCGTTTTCTTCTAGACACATGATTGAATACGGTCAGTCAGGAACCCTCATTCCTTTCGTGGAGTACGGATTCCTCATCATTCGGTGAAAAAACGTAATTATGCATTTAATGGGGTTTGAATAATAGACCTCTGTGTTATAGTGAGGCTTATTTTATTACTTTAGCTCGAGTTTCTTCGTGTCAATTATGTTTGTGTTTTATGTAAGTGCAAACCATAGACCTCTGTGTTATAGTCAGGCCCATTATATTACTGTAGCTCGAGTTTATTCGTGTCAATTATGTTTTCACTGTGTTTTATGTAAGTGCTACCCGTTTTCCTGACCCGAATTTTATTTCATTGCCGACTTGATCATGACCAAGATTGACATTACTCTTGACTTGAGTGTGCCAATGTGCGTGGTTGATAACCCAATTTGGCATTCCATGTGTCACCTTGTTATTAGTCTTTTGTGTGTGTGCATAATCACATATACAACAATAGTCTTGTCCTTAAATGTTCAATAAACCCTTATATGTAGAATTAGCATACTCTTAACCTAATATTCCAAATCAAAGGGACATAAATATTTCAAATCTAATTAGTTAAGTTATTATTCAATCAAAACTTCACATTTAAGAATGGAGACGTCTAAATTAATTATTCATAAATTAATTGTTACTTGCAAATCATGTCTGTATTTGAGAGCCTAGCAATCAAAGGAATATTATGGTAGGTTTGGACCACTACTAAAACTAGGCACACGTTATAAATTTGGTAATTATTAAGTTATAAAATTTCAATGAAGCATTGAAATATTATGATGTCCATTTGATGGATGGAGTTTCATGCACAGTCGTGTGGATAATGCTTGCCAAATTTTGTAAGAAAATTCAACTTTACGAGACTTTAGAATTTGACGATGGAGATGTATTGAATTGACCCTTCAATTAATCAACTTCTTTTGAGTGAAGAAGAAGAAGAAAAAGATTATGGACTGATTTCTTACAATCATGAGTTGCAAAAATAATATATAATGACTTTGGATTAAGGTAGACAAAAATTTGTAATAATTTTTTATTTAAATTTGTTCATTGCAGGAGTTAAGTTAAAAAATTTATTTAAATTTTTCTAATTCAACTCGAATAAAAACTTATTATATTTAGATTAATTTTTTAGTAAGTATTTAATGCATGTAAGTGTACATCATTTTTACACCATCAGTGCATCATATTGTGTCACCTCATTAATACAAATATAAAATTTAATGAAGATTTTTTTTCATAAATAAATTTTACAAATATTTTTCTATAAAAAAACAGTTGACAAATATTTTTAGTAGTTCCTATTATTTACCGTATAATAATAAATAAATTATATCATAAATCCTAAAAAATACATGAAATAATTGGATTCGTACGGGTGCTCTCCGCCCACAAATTCATAAGAGCTGGTATGAGTGTTAATTCGTGACGTATTATACAAAATAGTTGGATCCGAACGGGTGCATTAGTTAGGGCAAATATGAGTGTTAATGCGTGATGTGTTACACAAAAGATTTAAATCCCGACGGGCGCTCCGCACCCACAAATTCATTAGGACGGGTGACGTGTCACGGTCTAATAGGTTCATTATTATAATTATTAAGATAAATACAAAAAAGAATATTATTAATTTTATTAGATAATTATCAATTTTAAAACAATTATTTATTGATAACTCCTTCATGTTGTTTTGAGCTATTATATGATGAAGTGTCATGATATGATGCACTGATGGTGTATAACTCTAGTACACCAACGATTCATCAAATATATATCCTTTATTTTTCTTATTAACAGTTTTCAATCCAGATCATTCAAATCGACAAATTTTTTAATTTCATTTTAATAAACATTTAAACTTTATATATTTTTTACATTTTGAGTAGATATTAGGTTATGTTCGGCGTGTTATTTCTGTAGAAAAGTAGTGTTAAAATTTATCGAAGGGTAATTTGAATATCTCATTTCTAATTTATTATAATCTAAGGATATTATTTTATTAATAGTATGATGGATAAAAATGTATTAGATTTTGTAATCCAATTCAATATTTTAATGTACCATAACTTTATTAGAAACTTAAACCAAGTTAAAATTAGTATAGGGAGGGCATAACTACAGCAACTATCGTTGTGAGAAAGCAAGTGTTGAGGAAATATGAGAGTTGAGTGTGCAACTAAAAATGGTGGGAGGCCACTCCATGATGCCTTTACCGCAAGTTGCTTATTGCACAAGTTGCATCTTGATTTATCCCTTTTGGTTTACTTGAATTAGCTCTTTGTATTGTAACCTCCCAATCATGACATGAATAAATAACAACTTTTTCTTTAGTACCATTTGGCTTCATTGCTACTTCACATCATCCAAGTGTTTGCATGCCATTATGGCTTTGGGACCAATATTTTAAGTTTGACATTTCAATCAAAATTGATATTAGAAACTTGATCTCTATCAAGCATTTGATAAATCAAAAATTGATAGATTTTATCCTAAAACAATAATTAGAAAATCAATGTCTTTGTACGCATTTTCTGACGATTTTACAGGTTGATGTTCTATTGAAGTGTTCAGATCACAATAATGTGAACATTTCACTTCTTATGACGTTACAAGAAACTTATTCCAATTCTCATTAAGAAGAATGAATAGTAGCAGTAAGATTTTCATTGGTGAACTTGCATAATGACAATTGTCAAATCCTACATAGCAAAACAATTCATGATCACGTTATTATAACAGGATTAGAGAGCCCTTGGAACCGTCATCCCCCATAGTTGAAAGTTTAAGGCACTCGTCTGCGACATTCAAAAACAACTTACCTCGACGAAATACGGTCAAATAAAAATAAGTAGGTTAAAATTTTGCTAAATGTGATAAGAAATAAATATGTAACTAATAACTGAGAGTTTTCTTACTGTTGTGTAAATCGATCTACCTGCAAGTAATCATTTTTCATGTTTTGTAAAAGTCAAGTGATAAGATTGTTTTTTTATCATTTTTTTTTTCTAATTTTTATGTCAAACAGGAATATATAGATATGTCCTTTTCTATTCATAACTGAAATCAATTACAACCAAAGTTGACGATCCCAGATATCCAAACCAAACACGGATACAGAAACTCAACTACCCGGATCCTATCATCACTGATTCGATTTAAACGAGAGGTAAATCAAACCTCGTTGCAACCCACTACTGACACACACGACTGCAAACTAAAAAACACAAACTGCAAACTAAACCAAGGAATCCAAACAAACTGCAAACTAAACATAGAAAACCAAACAACTTTGAATAAATCAAACTGAAAACTGAAAATGACAACCAAACCAACAATCTGCAGGTGCGAACCCCTTTTGGGCATCTCGGGTCCTACCAGGAGATCCAACACGGCAAAAACAGATCTGAGAATCACGAACACCATGGTGCAACTACCTTGTTCCCGAGCCAAAACCCCTCTTCTCACAAGGGCACCGACTCCCCACGGTGGCCTCCAGCCGCCACCGTCCCGGATCCTCCCCATCTAGTCACCTAAGCGAGCCTGATCACTTTGGCTCGCCTGTTCATCCACAACCTCCGCTATCTCAACCCCTCCCGCCTTCCCAAGATCTCCCTGCTCCGTCTTACCTCGTCAACGACTAAGAACAAGCTCCAAAAACCGCTTCCTTCGTTCTCTGAAAAACACCAACACCGTGCCCGATCGAAAAACCGTTGCCTTTACCTAGCTAAAAACACACCAACCCCGTGCCTGATCGTCCCTACCAAGCACCAGCTGCGCCGCCCACCCAAAACTGTAGACTAAACTCACAAAAACTGAAACCCTAAAATGCTAGAGACCATAAGCCCATTTTTTCCATAGGACTTTCTTGATTAACATGAATATATATTTACTAATTAGAGAAAAAAGAACATGAATTAACTGCGCTAGAATAAATGAGTTAAGTTTTTTTTTTTTGGTGTAAACCATACTCCAAAGTTTTAATTCTGCTCGGGGCTTACTATTAAGACTCATTACCCCTTTTCTTGGGTGTGTTTAGCGGAGATTGAGCCATATAGCTCTTCCCATAATGTCACTTTGTGTTGTTAATTGAGCAACAACTCATATGTGTGTGTATATATATATATATATTGATGCGCCTGTTTTGACCGGGGTCAAAGACAAGCACACTAGGATGTCGAAGTGGAAGTCTTCTTGTCCACATGTGCTAAGGTTTCCTAAAATATTCTAAGTTTGGAGAGGATGTGTCCACGTAG
>JAYMTA010001322.1:0-20623 GCA_036897625.1 Pelargonium cotyledonis
TATAAAAATACATTTCCATAAATAAAAATACTAGTGGGAGCAAATATAAGAAAATTAAATATATATATATATAAGAAAAAAAATAATTGGGTCCATAAAATCAAATGGACCTTTCACCAAAAACTATGTATTTTGTGATTCCCAAAATTTATTAGTTATTACTAATGGTGGTTTTCCGGCCAAATGTCAACTCGTTACCGAATATGTATCTTTTTTGGCCGAAACAAAAGCGGTTACTACAAAGTGTTTTGTTGACGACTTTGATGTTCGTCACGAATTCTTAACAATGGCGACAAGATTTTTTGTGACGGTTTTGTCCATGTCGTTTGAGACGGAAACAATCTTTAGCAACGAGATTTGGCAGTCACCAAAATCGACTTTTCTCACAAAGTTGAAGCCGTGTCTACATTATTAGCTAGCTCTGCCTAAACACGGGGGAAGTCTCACGTTTTTTATTCTTTTTTTTTTTTTGGCCGATTAAGTTCTAAATCTTTCGGATCAATATTGTTGACCCAAATAAGGTAACATTTCATGGCTTATAATTATATTGCTGTAACAATGGTGGCACAGCTGGACACCAAACCAAGCTTACCAAACAAACATGTCTTATTTTATACTAACTGATATTAAGAGATACACTGGCACAAGAAAGAAAATAAACTTTTGAATTGTTTCCAAACTTTAATGAAACTATTTTGTTTGATTCGAAAAGAAAATACTCCCTCCGTCTTAAAATGAGTGTCTTGTTTGTCTAATTTTTTTGTTCCAAAATGAGTGTCTTGTTTCTATTTTTATATTATTATATTAGTGTTCTTCTCATATTACCCTTATCACTTATGCACATAGACAAATCTGCACATAGGTGCACAAGGGGTGCACATGTGGAAAGTGAGGGTTATATTGGAAACACACTAAATTATCTTGTAATTCTTAATTTTTGCAAAAAATGGAAACAAGATACTCATTTTAGGACGGATGGAGTATATCGATTTCAATCTGCATATATACCAACAGTGACAATTGTCTAAAATGACAATCTTATTGTTCTTATCAATTAAACAAGAATAGGTAGGTCATAAATGAATAAACAAGTTATGGCAATCGAATCTTTAGCTATAAGACTTTATGGATTTGAACTCACTTGCCAGTTTGCTCTTCATTGAGCCTCAGGATAATTATTTGATTCAACAAACATTGATAGATCGTTATGAATTTTTTCTAAATCATAGGATCTCGAAGTTATATACGTTTGTTAGGATCTCTCGTGAACTTCCAAACCCTCAGGAATGCTACACATGAGACTCTTAAACATCACAGGCCAACCTGTAGGTATGCACATCTACAAAGCCTCCACGCACCACTAAAACTCAAGTCAAGCCTTGAGACATCGAGTCTTTCATGCTCCTGAATAGTCGACATATCTAGAACTTTGAAACCTCTATAGGAAAGTCACGCTCAATTGGTAACTTTCCAAATTCTTGTACGACGCTTGTGAGTATGTATGTTTGAAGGCTCTAGGCATGGTACGCCCTGTGACAACCTCCTAGACATGGTCTTATGGTGACCTCCAAGGTTCTATTGCCTCAAGAGTTCTAAGATGGTGACATCATCGACACATCATCATCGGGATCCAACGTCATGTCTTGACGACATCATCCCTATACATCACAATGACATCAAATCATCATTTGAGCTGATGACATGCACGTGATATCATCAAATCTAACTTTCATTTATGTACAACTAATCACAACATGACACGTCGTCATTTATATCTTGATTTTGTAAGTAAAAATGTTTCTTGAAACCGTGAAGTATGAATTTTTATTTTCGTTTGTGTCATTTACGCATTTTAAGCTCTCAATTTCTCTTTATAATTCTCGCACGAAACCTATTTTACAATGATAGATATTTTAACTCTCGCACTCGAGATAAATTCCAAGGATCGACTATGTTACGTTTAACACTGTGCTTTCATGAGGAATGCAAACCCAATTAGTAATCCGCGAGTTTAATTGTTCAAGTGATGAGGAGTGCAAACCCTAGTAATTCACGAGTTTAAGTGTTCAAGTGAAAGCTCAATCCAAAATATACCAAGTGTAAAGACTCGTACACCAACAAAAATGTTAATACAACACGTATTTTGTTGTTTCGTTGACCCCAAATCAACAACACGCATCACGTAAAATTTTGAACTGAAATAAATTTCTTATAAAATGTATGGATCCAACTGATTTTACAAAATTCATTGCAACACATAATTACTAATGCAGATAAAAAAAGTAATGAAATTAAACCATCCCTCGTACTACAAATATGAAAGTACCGTACACAAGAAGGTGAAACAAATAAATTGCCTCATTCAGATCTCACCATATACAAGTCCTTTTTTGTTACTGCAATTATTTATTGTTTATTAATAGTATCGTCGATACAATTATTGATGACAAGAACCTTTAATGACGTTGCAGAGATCAGTAATTGCCATAATTAGGCCAACAGTTTAGTCCTTAACCATTAAATTCATATAGTTGCGTGTTGATGAACAACGATAAGTTTTTAATTAAAAGCACTACATGCCAATTTATGTGAGTTTTAACGAATAACAACTCGATGTATATAATATCTTTATTTTCTCGTGAGTTTCTTGTTATATAGCACTCGATTTATAAGAAAACATGACGTAATATTATTCGACGAAATTACTAATAAAGTAATTGACGTGTCATGTTTTATTAATTACACGTCATATTTTTGTATGAGACGTATAGCGTTACTCGTTGTAAGTATAATGGTGCTACGGTAATTAGGCATACATGGCCGACCATGGCCGGGTCTCCATGCATCAATTTCAAACCTCAAGTTGAATTATTAGTATCAAAAAAAAAAAAGAAAGTTGAATTATTGGTTGAAACTAAAACTATGTATACAATATGTAACTTGTGCTGCAGTTGCAAATTGGGCCTCACATCTTCTGACCAAATGAGCCTTCTGTAAGAAAGTGGTCCGGGTCATAAATGGTTGTCAATTTGGATCCGAATCCGTGAGCATTTAAAATAGACTCCGTAACATTTGTTTGGATTATCTTGCACTTTGTAGAATAGGTTCAAGAATGGGAGCAAGCTTCATTCTAAACACCCCCGCCTATTTAGGAGCTAGGTTCTCGTGGATCATCATTTGGTGAACATGAACCCCGCGAGAAGAGACTAGAGAGCCCTGTAGCGTCCGAGAGAAGATTCAAAAGTGCCGAAAACAACAGGACCTATTGTAGGTTTCAAAAAGATGACGCCATTTCCCACACGAGGATCTCGTAATAGTCCAACTCCTAGCCGAGAACATCTACAAAATACATTGAGTGCTCATGGACACCAAAATCTATGTTACATAGATCGTTTCCGAAGCATATTTTGACAAGATGAATATCCCAACATGTTGGGCAAGGCCTATGAGAGGTCGATCAAGAGAATAGAAAAGCAAATATACCGATTTTAAGAATAATTGAACTCGCAATAACCGATTGTAAGTCAAGTAACTAGTTATAGAATGCATCATATACTATTTGAATTTCAACTAAACAAGATTCAGTACTACATGTATGATTCAATTTTTGGCTAGTTTCATTTCCAAGAAACCTAGCTACACCTTCCCATTTTGAGTATCAATGTTCCTCACAGGTCCCTTGAACCATCTCCTTGCATCCACAACCCACCAAAGCATTATCAATCCCAAAACTGCACCCAAAGCCACTGGTGCATAGTTGAAAGTATCCCATGAAATAGGGTAAAGGGTTGGCAAGAGGAAGACCGAACACGTATAACATATCCACATAAAGGCGACGAAGCAGATTGGCCTTCTCGCTTTCCCCAAATAAAACGGCCCTGCCCTGAAGTCCTTCTCCGACATAACCATTCGTGCAAAGATCGGGACAGCATATCCCCCTACCCATCCGATGGTGCAGACAGAAGTGATGGCAGTGAAGACAACATTGACCTTCAGAATGGGGAGTCCGAGTAGAATGCATATGGCTGCACAGAGCCACACCGCGTTTGAGGGAACTTTGTGCTTCGGATGTAGTTTCTTCCATACCGATGAAAAGGGGATTCCCCCATCTCGGGATAGTGCATACACCTGATGCATGCCAGAAAATGTTCATTAGAAAAGTCACGAATTTACTTATGAGGAAAGGCATAGGCAGTTGCCTACTCCTGCCCACCCCAGCTCCTGCCACTGACTACAGGGGAGAAACATGAACAGATATATGCATTGATGGACAGTATGTATACATACCACTCTGGCTGCACTTGTAGTGATTGAAAGTCCCCCGAAGAAGAACGAGCCCCATATGACAAACAACAATATGATTGCTCCGGTAGCATCATGATACCTCCCGTGGAATGCATCATACAGTATCTGAGCCGGCACAAACACACCTGCTGTCTCATTGGTCGGATCATACAAGTAGCCAAAATCCTGAGACCGAAGAGAAGTTGCAATTGTGCATCAGATCAAATATTGTCCCATTAAGAATTTGTGCATTTCTTGAAAACATCCCAACAAACCTGAATGCTGAAAGTGAGTGCCAGGATATAAGCCCATCCAAATACTGATATGATCCCAATGCTGGCCAGAATCGCTATAGGACCCGTCCTGTCTGCGCCTTTTGTTTCTTCGGTCAAATGGGCCGCGGCATCATATCCATAGAGCGAATACTGACTGACAAGGAAAGATAGAATGATAACATAGGCTTTGTCTGATATCCCAGTTGTCTCGGGAGCAGTTTCGAAATGTGTGAAAACAAACGAAGCGGATTGCGTGGTCAACGATACCAGAGGAACCATAATCACTATCACAATTCCTCCAACAACCTGTGAACAAAGTTGAGGATAGTAAAGTATAAGTGAATAGCTCTTCAAGTTTTCACGTGTATGCATTTCCTTTGCTGAATTTAACATACCTGCCACCATATTGAAATTATGTCTATAAAGGCGATAACTTCTAGCGCGAATGTGTTAAGCACCGCCCATATGAGAGTGAGGCCGATGTACATGCACAAGAATAACCATTTAGGAGCTAAGTACCCTCCATCCTTATTCGTTCCCGTGCATAGTAGAATGATACTCTGCAGAGTTTGCGATCCTGCATAGGCCTACAAGTGAACAAGGAGTTGGAATTGGAAACTTTTGTCCCAACAATGTTAAATTCAATCGATATGCTAACGTACCTGAGTACCTATACCAGCAATTAGGCCTATGGTTTCAAGCCAGGCACAGCACCATGATGCAAAAGGACCCCATTTGGGGCCAGCTAAATGAGCTGCCCAGAAGTAAAGAGAACCTGTTGTCTGTTTTGTATAATTTGATATCAATCAAGAATCGGTTTTAGAGAAATAACAAATGATAGTGTAAAGGTAAAGATGAAGATGGCGAACCGGGAAAGAGGAACAGATCTCAGCCATGGCAATGCCAACAAACCAAGTGAAGAATGAAACCACAACCCATCCCCACACCAGACTAGCAGGGCCTGCATAGAGAAGGCTCGAGCCATACAAAGGCGTGATCCCGGTGAAAAGGGTCATGGTCGAAAATGATATCGCAAGAGTCTTGAAAAGAGTCTACACCAAATCAAAACAGGAAATTCATATCAAGAGGGGAAAGAAACAGAAACCAGAAAATGAAAACTGTTTTCTAAACGGGCACTAACCATTTCTCTTCTGAGCTCTTGCTTGTACCCCAGCTCATTGAGCCTCTTCTCTCCCGAATCCATCGCGTTTGCGAGATGATCAACGAGACGAGTTTGAACTATGAATCTTTCTTCAGATCATAAGCTTTGCAGGGTTCCAAAGAAAAGGAAATATAGGCTATAAAAGCACAGAAAACTGGATGCAACAAAACTGCACAAGATCGATATGGTTGACTCTGCCTATATATAAACTAATTTGTACGAGTCTTGACTTGAAAAGGAAGAAGATGCACGCAAGCAAGTAGTTGCCATGTTTGAATTCTGGTTATTGGTTCCCTCCATGAATGTATATAAAAATAACATCCAGTTGTATAACCTGCTTATATAAATTATGGTTCCCACTTCTCTGTTTCACATGTATGAATTACTCTGATGACAATGATTGGCCAACATTTTGGTTTGGAAAGAGATTGCCAATTCTTTGTTGACTTTTTCTTCATCAATATATATACAAAGAGAGTCTAAGAAAAGAAGATACTTATGAATATATATATATATATGTATATACTCATTGAGATTCTGTACACTTGACTTGAGGTTGTTCAAGTAGGAGGTGGTGTGAGTATGACCCGGTGGAATGGGTGAACCATTGACTCTATGCCCATAAATAAATTATAATAAATAAATAAAACTTATTTACGCAACCCAAGCCTATCCTTGTCAATTACCAAAAAAATATATATATATATACTTTTTGTTCTTTATTATTGTATTTTTCTAATGGAAAATTACACATACTCACACTGTACTTTACACATTTTACACATACTCACCGTAAACTTTAGTTGTAACCATTAACTACATGTACTATGTCAGATAAATTTCCGTCCATTATTTTCGTCAAAGTTATCAGAATTTGGCTACTAAAAGAGAATATTTTTAAAATATTTCGTTAACTTTGACGGAAATAGTGGACGAAAAATTATCTGACATAATACAAAGTAGTTAATAGTTACAAACTAAAATTTAAGGTAGGTATATATAAAAGGTATAAAGTACAATGTGTATATTCCTTATATATATAAGGAAATTAATTCATTGGAGATATTATAAATTATTAGTGTCATGACTCACCAAACAATTAATTCATTGGAGATACATCTACTCATTGAAATAACCGAATTTCGATCATGTAAAGTTTGAGTGAGATTGTTTATTCTCTCCGCGAAAAACTAGTCCCATAAAAATGGGAAAGAAGTTGGGAGAAACCAAAACAGGTAACCGTGTGAAGATAAGATGTCAAACCTTGAAAGTTGGAACAAACAAACCAATTTTATCATTTTTGTTCATACATAGTGCATTTAATGTAAATAATACTAAATTTGCTGAAGATCTAATCCATCTGGACTTGGAGGAGATCTTTGGGGAGTGGAAACATAGTGCAAAAAGTACAGCAAACTTAATCTGTCAGAATATCAGCATTTGCACACATTACATGCACAAATATATCACAGCCAACAGCACTTTTTGTTGAATGTTTTCACTAACACGGAGTTCCTGAGCGGGCCCACAAAGTTGTCTTACTACACCCAAACTAATCTATGTACGAGAGTAAGTCACAGTTAAAACTCGTGACTCTCCCCAAAGGTGTATTGAGCGGAGATCGAATGCAGGTGTTTTTTCCATTCACGCGCATGTGTTGCCAAAAGCGCCGTTACCTTGGGTTCTTATTTAACATTTTTATATATAGATAATTATATATTAATACTTGAGTTTATCTCATGTAACTTTACTTTTTTTTTTTTATGTAACTTTACCTGTATACAAAGAAACTTACTATTTAAAAGCACAAATTTTGCCACCAACCCACTGGACCTTAGTCTTGAATTTTCAATGAAATAATCACTGTGATCTTGTTCCATCCTTTAGGTAGATTTTACAAATTCCAGCAATAGCATACACCAAAGCTAAAACAGAGTAGTAAACAACATAAAAGCAATGTTCAACAAATGCTTTAGATTGGAGAAGAATATATTGTCAAGTACAATTAGACCACTTGTTTAGGCTGTTTGGCCTGAATCATATGGACATGTGAAAAGAATTTCAAGAATTGGGGATCGATTGATTAATGAACTTCTACCATTCACCTTACCTTGAGAGGAAGACGAAAGACCATTGTCGAGCATTCAGACCCCACCATTGAAGTCACTTACCATGCCAAAGCTTTTCACCTGTGCATAAAATCATTTGTTAGACACAATAATGGGGCCAATATGAAGACTAGTGATCCTTGAATTGAAAGTCAAAAGGTTCCAACTTCTTTTTTGGCTGCGAGTAGCTATTATGAATTTGAAATTAATAACATTGTTTGTGTTTAAACACACAGGCATGACGGATGCTTGCATATGCAAAGACTGGTAGGTCCACTCTTTTGGACTTTCGAGTCAGAGGCGAGTTGATAAAACCCAAAGGTATATTAATGGCAAGCACATGTTGGTTCAAGTGGTAAAGCCCCTTGTTACACAAGTACCTCGGATGGCTCTCCTGACTGATCACAGGCTCTATGGTTCGGGGGAGAAAGGAGGGGGACTATACCACCCATTGGACCGAAATATCATTTGCATCAAGCTATCAAGAGCCATATATCATATATGGAAATAGTAGAATTAACTTGTAGAAATGTTGTTTCTCAAATCCCCTCAGACTCTTGGATCAGTAAGCTTATGATATTCTCTCCTTTAATGGTAACTGAAGATAAGAACAGTTAGTAGCATTACCTGAGGATGAAACAACTCTGGATGGGTCATCATATAATGTGAGAGTGAAATAATGAAAGAATTGCAGCAGTATCATGTCTGAGGAGCAGCGTCAAAGGAGTGAAGCACTTGTTCCAACATCATTCTTGTTTGGGGGTCAAGAGGACTCTCTGGTTTGTCCGAGTGAGCGATATTTAGGAGGTAGAGTTTCTTAGAAGCCACAAATGCGGCTGAAAAGATCCTCTTCATCCCTCCTCTTGTACTATCAACCTTGTACTCAAACTCGTATACTTGCAGGCCACCTTGGCCTGATCTCTCTGCAACCCCTATTACCTCAGCATCCGTGGTACTTTCCTGTACAGATAAAAAAAACTCGTGAACACTGAACCAGCTATAATCTTCTTTACAAGGAAAGACAATAGACAAACAGCTGGAGCAAAATCGACCCAAAACATTAACCTACAAGCAAGCTCAGTCTGGTTTCGCTTATCCAAAGATATAGGCACCAGAAGCTAAGTCCAGCGTCACTGAAGAAAGCACCACACCTGTTCTGCAGTTGCCTCATTCTCTTTTTATGTTTACTTCTATCTTTTTACATTTCTTTTCTCCCATCAATTCTCCAACTGACAGCATAATAATCAAACCATGCCTGTATTATCCCTATTACAAAAGCCTTATACCATGGCTAATTGCATATGTGAACATTCTTCATATTAGAAGTTTACATCCTACATCAACATTAATAGTCCATATAATCACCATTCACCAGTTATATAGTCCAATACTCAGGGACTGTGGACAGCCATCAAGAATTTTACATCCAGACATGAAATAGACACATTCACTCTGTTATATCCCTATTAGAGATATAATAGAATGAATCAACAAACTAAAATCATCACTAAAGGGTGAACTATTGTATAACCCTGAAATGATACGTGCGTGGGTGCTAAAGATTTCATGTAGCCAACCGCAACATATAATTGTATTCTATAATTAGATAACTAAAAATTCAGGTTCTGTTTTCGTTCTTTATATTTCATTGTACAGAAATAGACCTTACACTCCAGGAATTGTATGTCAACGCTACATCCAAAAGAAGCTTATATAATCTGAGGCCACAAGCAACACGACTTAGATGCTAAACTGTTTCATGATATTGAAACATGTTTTTCAAGTTACATACAGCATAGATTTACTCCCCTTTAATTCTAGTTCACGTATCAGCATGTCAATGCTTAAGTTCGTTCAAGTACAGCATAACAACTTTAATAACCATAAACACTGTAAATAAGCCACAAAAAGGACTGAGACAATAAACAAAAACAAACACATACCTTGCGCTTCTCAGCCTGTATAAGTTTCTCAACCACAAATTCAGGAGTCCCGAATTCACCTAGACTCGAAAGACGAACTGGGTTGACCACAACTCCAACATTGTTACTTCCTTTACCCACCTCCTCAAAAAGCACAGTTGCCCCAGCTTTCTCAACCTAATCACCAACCAAAACTGATCCCATTTCATTTCAAACAATTTATGGAAGAATTCTAGACAATGTACATATACAAATTACTTATGCATAATTAAACAAACAAATACATTATACCTTATTAAATGAAGAGGGTATGAGGAGAGTGAAACCCTCCTTGGAGTCAGTGTACCTCTGAAGCTCCATTTCTTCAGCATATGCGCATTTGGATAGATTTGGCAAAAACCCATTAAAGAATAGAGCAAGGATTGAAAGATTGAGACTTCTCTTTCTAAAACTGATTGACAGGTCATTGCTCTTTTCTGGGAATCGATTTTGTGTTGAAGAAGAAGAAGAAGAAGAAGGAGCTTTGGGGAGCGATGGTGACAACAGGGATTTGGGAAAAATGAAATTTTGGGTATGGTTATAGTTTTGTTGTTTGGGGCATGAAAGTGCAAAGAAACAGCAAACTTGCAGAGCCATTACCAGAGAAGAAGAAGAACCACAAAACTCCATTATCGTTTATCAAGCAATCAGAAGACATGGTAGTTTTAAAACGACAAGTCGTTGAGCACATTGCCTGGTATAAAAGGACGACCTGTCGGATCAGGATGATGTGTCCATCGTCAACAAGCGGCGGAGAAGACTCCTACGTGGCTCGGTGTCGGCGGTAATTGATTCAGTCTTGACTCAAACTCGATACGTACAATGCTCAGATCAACATATTCACAACCGAATTTCTAGATGGCAAGCGCGTTGCTCCTCACGCGCCTCCGTTCCCATCCCTTCCTCTCTGCGACTGTAAGTCTCTCTTTTTCTTCTCCCATTCTCACACAACAGCTCTCTGAGTTTATCGTTATCGCAGGGTTTCGGTTTCGGAGGCGCAACGAAAATGCTCGGCAATCTGGTGCTTGGTTCAGACATTTACAGACCTAATTGCAGCGTTTGGCGATTTGGTAGCAGTTCTGTGAGGTCCGTGCAGACCACGTGCCGAATCACCTTTCCCGGAGTCTCGCCGGAGATGAAATTCAAAACGCCGCATTCAAATTCCTTGAGGGACAAGAAGATCATTCCTGATGCCGAGCCTCCCAGCGCCAGAGATGTCGAGCTTTTGTATCAATTTTTCGATCAGAGGTTGAATTTGCAGTTCTAATTTGTGTTTCTAGTTTTGAAGTTTGTGTCTTTTGTTTGATACTGAAAGTTATGCTTAAATTTGTGCAGTTCTAAGCTTGTGGTATTGACCGGAGCTGGAATCAGCACAGAATGTGGGATTCCTGATTACAGAAGGTTTGTTTCTCCTAAATTGAGCTTTTTTTGTATCTGAAACAATGTGTTTTTGCAACCTGTAAATAGTAATTCACAGTGAAGCATTACTTATGTAACAGCAAATTACAATTTTGTTCAAGTTGCTTATTTGCTAGGTTGGTTATGTCTGATTTTAGAAAATAAAGGATAGACAAAGAGGCAGGCCCCTGAAAAGCCGAACAAAAACTCCTACCAAAAGGCTTTTCAGAGTTGTTTTAGGATAGGATTGAATTTGTATAAACTGAAAGTGAAACCGCAGACTCTATTGAATGCTGAATTCTTTCCTTAATCTGATCCTTTTTCGATTCACTTTTTACTAATGTTATTAGCTTTTTTTGGCAAATGATAATTGAAAGTAATTAACTTGCAGTTATTTTCGTGCAGTCCAAATGGAGCTTATAGTTCTGGTTTCAAACCGATAACTCACCAGGTGATTGACAAAAAGACAGTTGATGTTGTATATAGGTCCTGTAGCTAAAGAAAATGGTTTATTTTCATCTAAAACTGAATTTGATTTCACATTGCCTGTGTGTCATATCTTGGCTGACAACTTCATGAACAGGAGTTCACCCGTTCAAGCCGGGCTCGCAGGCGATACTGGGCAAGGAGCTTTGCTGGATGGAGAAAGTTCACTTCAGCACAACCTAGTGCAGCTCATATTGCTTTAGCATCTCTAGAGAAAGCTGGCCGGATTAATTTTATGATTACACAAAATGTAGACAGGTAATGTAGCTTATCTGTATTCTTTGATTGTATAGTTTTTCAGGGGGGGTATCATCAACCTTATGAAAACTAACTCATCTTACAGATTGCATCATCGTGCTGGTAGCAGCCCACTTGAAATACATGGCACTGTATATACTGTAATTTGTTTAGATTGTGGTTTTTCCTTTTGCCGGCAATTATTTCAGGACCATGTGAAGGCCCTTAATCCAAAGGTTAGTTCATTATGTGTTATTCAATCTTCCTGAGCTATAATTAGCGAAACATTTCATCTTATATCATATGATATGCTATTTCACTCTTTTACAAAAATAATTGTAGAGATCATCATTGCCTTGGCCCCTGAGATAGCTTTTAGAGCATCTGTGATGTTCAAAATGGTGAAACCCCATTACCGGATTATTTTTTATTTTATGCACAAAAAGGATTGCTGTTTTAGAAATTCTGTAACTAACATGTTACCGTTGTGTTTTTCGAATGTATAATGTGTGCTCCAACTTTTGGAAATTTATAAAATAGCTAGTATAACATTTAATAATACTTTGAGCATACAAATATTGTAGTTATCTTTTAGATCACTTGATGCACTGTGTTGGTTTCCTTTAGAAAAATGAAAAACATCAAGCTACAGATGATCCATAAAATGTCAAAATGGGCATGAGCTCAACATCCTGTTATACATCTTGAGGGCTTGAACTGTCATATTGCACGGGTTGTTAGTTTATGTTGGATTCCTGTTTATGAATACTTCTATTTATTTTATTTTATTTTTGTCTTTTTCCAACTACGAATACTTTAAGCATGATGGAAAATGAAGTTTTCTTAGGAAATGGTCTCTTGTTTATTTACTCTGATAAGAAAATATATATTACTGCAGTGGGCAGCAGCCATTGAGAGTTTGGACCACGGGAGCCCTGGGTCTGACAAAAGTTTTGGAATGAAACAAAGGCCTGATGGTGACATCGAGATTGATGAGAAGTTTTGGGAGGAAGATTTTCTCATACCCACTTGCCCAAAATGCGATGGTGTGCTCAAACCTGATGTAAGCCATCCTGCTTACACAAACTGAACTTTGAGCCTATAATTTATCAAATCCTTGTACAGTATAGAATACATACTTGTCATTAATTGATCATTCTGGAAGCTGAAAGTTGATACGTGAAAGAGATGCGTTAGAAGGGGACCCATTATTTTCCTCCCCCCATGGGTTCATGAGTATGAAACATAGATGCTTATAATGATCACAAGAGTTTGTGATTTTCTCTTATTTGAATGTGACATGGTCTGAGTATATGCTCTCAACTACTTCCAACAAGATCTAGATGTGGCTTCAATTTGGAAGTGACCCTGGTTGCATGACTAAACATGAAAATTCCATCCCCTTCCAATATTTAATAGTTGTTGTAGTCCTGTAGATGTTAAAGATGGAATCAATGACTTAGCAGCTCAATTATGGCACCCAATTGTGTAAAATCTGCAAGTCACCACTCAGCTGGAAAATGGAAATAAACAGTTTTAGAATGTTGAGTTCTGTTTTGAGGTGATATTATTTTAATCGTGACTATTTTTGTAATATCCTTTTCTGGTATCTACAAACCATGAGTCAAAAGGAACGCTTGAACTGTTCCAGCATTTTGTTCAATGTACGCTCTACGTAGCTACGCGGTACTCAACCATTTTGTAAAACAAGCTTTGACCCATGACTCATCTTCTTAAAACATTTATCTGTAGTACATGTATGTTATACTTAATGAATTATATTTTTGGCAATGAGGGGAGAAATGAATTGTTTCAAATGTGGCCTAAAAGTTCATCTCTGTAATTTGTTATGAAGGAGAATTGTATGCCATGGGAAAGCTTGAAATGACATGTTAAGTGAGTGATAAAGCAGTGTCATCTTTGGATGGGTTCTTGGAGTCTTGGGTTACATTCTCATTAACATTATTATAACCAAGTTTAACGAACAAAGTATGAGCTCAACAAGCTATAATTGAGACTGCCTATTTTGTTGCGGTAAATTTTTGAATTTTGAGATGATCACTTTGATATTCATTTTGGACGCCATGACTTTGTAGGTTGTCTTTTTTGGTGATAATGTTCCCAAGGATAGAGCTGATATGGCAATGGAAGCTGCTAAAGGATGTGATGCTTTTCTTGTGCTAGGCTCATCTGTGATGACCATGTCTGCATTCCGGCTTGTTAGGTAATTGTTTGAACTCATGGATTCCTGTTATTTCTTTCTCTTATTTAAGTGATATAAGTTTAGTTATTTGTACATGTTATATAGCAGATTTTTTCTAATAAAATCTGCTTTCCATCAGTACTAGACTGTAACTCAATCAACTGAAAACCTTAGAATTATCATTAAGTTGGCTAGATTATATTTGTAAAGCTGTATATGAGTGTTAATTAAGCCATGATGATGATGTAGAACCATCATAGTGTTTGAAATCTTTGATTTTTGTTTGACATGGGGTTTCCAACTGAATTTACAGATCTGCACATGAGGCGGGAGCTGCTACTGCAATTGTCAACATAGGTGCAACACGGGCTGATGATTTTGTTCCTTTAAAAATTAATGCTCGGTTAGGAGAGGTTAGTACTTTGATATCCCCTAGGAAATAACTGTTCCCACCGGTATTTTACTTTGCTAGTTCTTACTTTCTTCGGGTTGTTACAGATATTGTCCAGAGTGCTTAACACAGGATCCCTTAGCATTCCTGCAGTTACTCAATGATCTTTGAGAGGTATGATTAAGAATGTGACTTCCCTTTCTTTATTCTTTTTTTGTACCTTTAAGCTTTCACCACATTGACAAATGACAGAATTTAGCTGGATGCCTGGATCAATCGACTCTATATTTAAATGACGATTTATTAGGGTGGGTTTCTGTGAAGTTTGATGACACGCAAACTTGTTAGAAGGCTTGGTCCGAAGCTATGAAGATAGCTTCATGCCATACCTATTGCAGTTGGAGCCTAAGGCTGTTTCATGACAATAGACTTCTTTTTTGTAGTCAAATCTGTTCTATCAGAGTAACAGAAAATAAATTGGATGTAATTCTCATTCATCTCTTGTATGTTTTCAGTCTTTAGGTATTCGAGTTGTGGATAATAATGGCCTCGTGAACTCTTACATACAGAAGCAATATAGAGAGGCAATGTATTAGACTCAACTAAGCTAGAAACTTGCCACATATATGTATGTATGTCTATGAGTTCTGTATTGATGAAAGGGTCAAATAGTAACGTTTGCTGAAACCAAAATTCAATTATTATTGGAATTGTAAAACTTTTGCTGTAAGTTGAAGATCAAGTTGATTCTGTAAATACAAGATTAGATGTAGACATTCTCTGTGCACATTCCTTTTCATTGATGGTCTCTCATGTCTGTAGAAGATGTTTTTTTTTTTATATGAACATGATAGTATATATTACAAAGCAGAGTAACCATACATCAGATTATTACAAACCCAAAGTTTATCCTGGTTTCTAGTGCCTATACTGGCAAGCTGATGAGCTGGAGCTACAATAGACCTATTAACATACAAAATTTCAGGTTGTCAAAAAGGGTAGATCAGCAGTCTACTCTGCAATTGGTGGAAACTGGATCAGCCAAGCATAAATCCCTCGTCTTCTTGTTCTGGAGACAGGGACCTCTGTTTCTTTGTCTGGACTTCTCCGAGATCAGATTCAGATGACCTCTTTTTGCCTAAAGAGGAGCCGCTGGCTTCATTCACAGAGTATAGAAGATGTATTGTTAGTTAACTGATGTAATGAATTTCAGAAAAAATGACACCACTGACATTTGGTAGTTTATTTGATTTAATATCATAATAATTCTTTTGTTATATTCTTTAAAGAAGAAGAAGGTAAATCACTGGATTATTTTCAGAAGTGAAGAAAATAATGCTACAATGTTTATTCGCTTCAGCAATAGAGTTTTCTTCTATTTGTTTCATTAATCTTTATCATTAGTGGTTTCAGGGCATTTCTTCAGCTGCAGAAATTGAAGAAGTCCTTGGAGGACAACATCGATGTCTTCGCTTTTCATGAGCTCTTCTGCAACCTGTGCTGGGGTCACCTCCACCTCCAAGATCAGCTGTTCAATCATGGGAAAGAGATGGTGAGTGTTGATCTGGAGGTAGTTTCTGGCAAGGATCTTGAACCCAGGTGGTGTGCAATATGACATGTGAATGTGCTTGTCCATTCGACCCGGCCTCACCAATGCAGGGTCCAGCCTCTCCTTGTAGTTGGTGGTGAACACAATGATCCTCTCATCTCCACAGCTTGACCACAACCCATCAATGAAATTAAGCAGCCCAGATAGTGTCAACTGTACCTCAACACAAAACACATATAAGCAACCTATGGAACTATCCTACAGCTCAATGTAACAGAAGGTTAGTTCTCTCACCTTGGTGTTGTTACTATTATCAGTTTCGTCGTTTGTTCGATTCTGCAGCTCAATTCCACAATCAATATCTTCAATAACAAGTATTGATTTGTTAGTGGTCGATAACAGCAAGCTCCTAAGATCCGAGTTTCTCTGCAGACTAGTGAGATCCAGTTCGTAGATGTCAAATTTGAGGTAATTAGCCATGGCAGCAATCAAGCTTGACTTGCCAGTACCAGGAGGTCCATACAGCAAGTATCCTCTTTTCCAAGCCTTCCCAACTCTCTTATAAAACTCCTTCCTCTTCACAAACCTGTCCAAGTCCTCCATCAGCTCACTCTTGACAGAAGGGTCCATTGCCAGTGTCTCAAAAGTGGATGGATGGTCCAGATTGACTTCTCCACCATAGCTTACTAGTGCATGGAGCTTCACGACCCTGTGTTCCGCTGCAATGGCTTGTGATCTTTCGACTACGTAGGGAAGGTAAGTGGACAGTACCTTCTCCTTGTACTTGTTGTGGAAGCTGAGCTGAACTGACTTGTGTACCATCTTTTCAATGGATTGTTCACCGGTATCGAAGTCAATGTGCGATTTCTGAGACTGAGTACTTAAGAACTCCCATTGAAGCTCCATTCCATCGAAGGTGTCGATGACTTTTTGGCCTTTGTTGATGGTGATTGTGAAGGACTTGTCTTTAGAGGCTTTGGAGACCTGGAGCTGTTGGATGGAGGGAGTGAATTTGTGGCTCAAGTAGACCTCAGAGGCTTCGTAAACCTCGTTGATGGAATAGAGACTGTCTTGTTGGTTGATGATGAGAATCATTCGGGAGAGGTCACCATCACCAAATAGGGCACCAAATTTGGATACGATTTTGTCTCGGAGGTGTTGGGGTAGGAGCTGGTTGATCATGCTCTGGACTTCATTGTGGACTGTCCGGAGCAGCATCATTCCTGTGACGATGGTAGTGTACATGGACAAGATAGATACCGGAGGTATGGTTGTGAGAGAAAACATGGTTGGATTGGAATGTGGAAGATTAGGACACAAGGTTGGTGAAAATTTGAAGTGATCAAAGAGGTTGAAGAAATGGAACACTCTTGGTTTGTGGTTTTGCCAATTTGAAGTGATTGGCTTTTATAGGGCAATGGAGAATCAAGTGTTGCTTGACTAGTTTTAGGCAAAACTTCCCAAGCACATTTTGAAGCCTAGCAAAGCCAAATCAACACAAAATCAAAGCTTCCCAACCAAATTTTGAAGCCAAGTCAACACAAAAGAAAGGAAAGGTAGTGTGATAGCAAAAGATGGCAATCTTGTCCAGCAATTCTTCCAAAAGTGGAGAAATGGAAAAATGATTGATACATGTTCATTTGGTGCATGTCTTGTTTGCATACAATACTTGCGAATAATGTTCGGTAATCGATTCAAGAGTATTCAAGAATCACAAACTCTTTTACTAACTCAATAAATTTCAGTTGACCGAGTATAATTTTGTTCGAACAAAACATAAGGTAATTTTTACAGAACTCCGCAGCCACTGAAATGGACTAAACAAGTGCATGTCTTGTATAATTATCGATTCAAGAATCTTAGACCCTTTTACAAACTCGATAAATGTCAGTTGACTAAGTATAATTTTGATCCAACAAAACATAAGGTAATTTTACAAAACACGTCTCCATACGCCCAAATACATTCCTCAAGTAATATAAACAGCAGCCCACATACTCATTGTCATTTAACTCTCAGAAACTGCTTTGTCAGTTTCTTCAATATGCTCCCGGAGTATATTCCACTATTAAAAACAATGGAAAACAGAGTGAGTAAAATGTGTAAGTATACATTTGTCATTATGGACTAAACCACACTTGATGCTCATTACCTGGTCCAGATTCAGTGAGATACCTGGTATAAAATAAAATAAAAACACTTGTTAATTCAACTATTCAAGTCCTACTAAAGAAACACACACAGATAAAATCTTATCCTCAAATCTAGGATCAAGAAATGTGTAAAACCACTTAAATAGCAGAGCAGCATAACATAAAATACTTGTAAGCAAACACAGAATGAAAAACAAAGTATGCTTCCGAAACAAAAGGTGCGTTGATACTGTGGCATAAGCCTGCCTCAAGTTATAAAACTATGAATCTGCGACTCAGCGATCAGTCATAAGTGCGGAAGGAGCACAGTTGAAACATAAAGTCTTGAGAAAATAAGACAAAAATAAATTAAGTTACTGAGCTCGCACTGCTTCCACCTGCTAAACGAGAAGAAAACATTCGGTCGGGGGCCATAAGCCATTATATTTTGTGAAGTTATAGGAAAGGCATGTCTTCGGTCTAAAAATAAAACCAATCATTTAGGGTATTGGAATCTACAATTTACCTTTTAAGGCAAGAACCGCAGAGAAATGGAGAAAATACAATGAAGAAAAGTGGAGAAGACTAGATTTGACTAGATGAAACAGAATACACACATAATATAATTATCAATGTAAAATTTTTAAATTTCACATATGAGAAAGGTGATGTAAAACTTAACTAACATGGATCACCAAGGAAAATTCATACACATACTCCGATAGCCTACGAGTAACAAAATAATAAGAGGATAAAAATGATACATGTCAATCTGGATCAAACCCATCCCACCTGGCTTCAATCCAACACTCTTCTTCCACAAATGTATATAGCGGCTAATACTTATCAATAGCTACTAGTAAGCTTTTAGTTAAGCTTTGATCGGAGTCAGTTATCAACTTACAGCACTACCACTACTAATTTGCTGAGCCTAGCCTCTACCATTGATTCATATTCCATTAAGCCAAAGTAGATATGAAAACAAAATTACAGTACTTTATAGCCACCCCATGGATACCACATTTGCATTTATTTCTACTAGAACATGTTGCACACAATTTGGCTAAAGTCGAATCAACTAACTCATACACTTGATTGGTTAGCTTTTAGTAAGCAATCAAGCTAACAAAATTGTATGAACTAATTCAACAACCTGCAAAATACAACAGTTAAGAAGAAGGAAGAAAAGAAAAAGGACCTTTCTTGCCAGGCATTTGCTTTCCATCTTTTTCATAAAATTCCCGAATATCCACCCAAATCTTGCCTTGCCAGTTCCTCACCGAAACCCTCCTATTCTTGGATATCTGCACAAAACCCAAATAATAACTCTGTAAAACCCTAGAAATTGACTTTACATATACAGTTGTTGAATTAGAGAGACGGTGAGAAAGGGGATTACCTCGCAGACAGTGATGGTATCGGAGTCGTCGGAGTCATTTTTGGGGGCGTCTGTGATCGCCGGAGTTGCAGCCGTCGTCGTCCTTTCTCTTACCCCTCCACGACATTTCTGAGTGAAAATGGCTTCAGTAGAAAAACCCAAATAAAACGAAGAGAGCAGAAATTTGAAATTGGCTATGGCGCCACTTTAGCAGTTGTGGCGCGTGACCCGTAATGCTACTTATAAATAGGAACACTTTCATACTATTTTACGGTTTGATTGCGCATGTCAGGTCAAGCGATTTAAACGCTCTAAATCTTTTTGTGAGTCTCAAAATTGTCGGATATTTTGTCACATAATGAAATATAATTATTTTCTAGATTAAATAGCTTTTATCTCCCTTAAACTAACATTTAGCCTCTTATTAATTTTGCTTTGTTTGAATCCTCATAAATCGTTTTATCATTAATTAAACTCACTTAATCAGATGTAGTCGGTTTTTAGGTGTCACGTCAGCTTTTGTTGACGCATCTTCACGTCGCATTAAATACAAAGTCCACGTGTGCATGCCACACTAGCTATAACCAGTTGAATGAATTTAATTAATACTAATAAAAATGGTTTATATTGTCTCAAACAATATATATACTATACATCATGTCGTGTACATTTTCCAACAAAATGAGAATAATATTTTTAGGTTGTTGGCAGAGACCATCACGAGATTAAAATGATATCGATCTTTCACACATTTGCGACATTGCTGCAACTCCAAATTTTGTTATACTGGATTTGGACCAAATCCAGTGTCTGGGTAACTTAAAAGTTTGGATTTGGATTTGGATTTGGCCCAAATCCATTGAGTTCTTATACATGAATAAAAAGTAGAATTTCAAATTCCAGCCCAAATCCTGTCATTTCGAAATTACAAAACAAGAAATAAGAAGCTTTCACAGATCCAGCTTCTATACGTTCCTTTTTCTCCATTGTTTGACAAGAATGACCCAAATTCGCAACGATCAATTTAGCTTGTGCCTCTCCTTCTCGTCGCGATCTTCC
>JAYMTA010001323.1:0-20621 GCA_036897625.1 Pelargonium cotyledonis
GTGAAATGGTCAATGGGCATGGCTTCAATGCTTTAGTGTAGCTTTTGGAGTTTAGGATCTAATATCGTAGCGCTACTTGGAAGCTCTAAGAGTCTGATAGAAAGATAAGTTGGTCAACAAATTGAGGTTAGAACTTGAAAGGAATCTAATTGCATCGGAAAGTTTCTTTTTTGTTTTGTTTTCAGCAGCCGGATTATTCTGAATGAGGAAAGTCACGGAAAATTAAGATTTAACATGACCTTAACATTACCTATCTGGAACTTTTCTTTAATAATGTATTATTATGAAGAGAAATTTCGGATAAAGAACTTGTTGTACAACTTTAATTTGATAGTCTCCCCCAAAACATTTGCTACCTTTCAAGCATTTGACAGTATTAAGCAATCCTAGACTGAATGTGGTTTGCTACTATATTATCAATTAACTTTTTGTTTAGATTGTAAGTTTGATGACTCAAGTTCTTTTTGTCCTTCACTCTGTTTACAGCTGAGAAGACAAACAATCGCTTGCCTTGAACTTGAACATATCCTTTTGGCTAATTTTTTCTCGTGGCTCATCCACCTTCCATTTGTAGAGTCAATGATAATCGTCTTCTACTCTGGCCTTGTTTTTTTGTTTTCAAGTTAGGTAGGTATTAAATATGTAGTACAATCATACAAGTTTTGCCATGGCCGTAAAATGTGAGAAGTTATGGGAATGGCTAACCCTTGCGAGCTTTGGTATACATGACAATTTCATTTGGAGCCACAGAGAATAAATCTTTTACCATACACGCCTTTTCTTGGCATCCTTGACAGAGGGTGACAACTTATGATTTGGTTTTCTTTTATTTTCAAGTGGAATGCTGATTTTGATTATTTCTTGACTGCCTATCATTCAGATTTGTGCAAGTGTGTGAATTGCATTGCTGTGCTCTGCCTGTAGCATTTAAGAAATGAGTAATCAATCATGATTTACAATCGTTAAATGCAAATTATATTTTCACAGACAGAAAAAAGATGGAAGCAGGTGGGTTAAAATAAGTTTATATTTAATGCTTATATCAGTGTTCATGGAAATAGTGGTGTTTTTCATGTCTTGTCCAAATTATTCAGATCTTTATGGTCAATCAATTAAGTTTTTTACATACATGGATCTCTTACGAGGGTGTACTCTAGCGCAATGATCTGGTTGTCCGTTGTTGTCTTGTGACCTTGACACCACTATTTTGAGTCAGGGAAACAGTTTCATGACAGAAGTACGGGTAACATTGATTACATAAATGACCCTCCCCAGACCCCACATTGGTGGCACTGTGGCAGCCTTGTGAACTAGCCCCCCCTTTCATGTCTGGTTCTCTTAGTCTATTCTCCTTATGCTTGGTTGAGGCCACCATAGCAAGTGCTTGGCTCTAATGGAATTTTTCATAACTGACAAACAGGGTATATTGGCTCGATGTCATCCTAGCTTGTTTGTCCGATATAATTTTTTGTCCCTTTTCTGTTAAGCAGCTTTGTAGATCATCATTCATCACTCATCATTTCTAATATTTTTGGTTGATAATGGCTCTGTCAGCATCTCAGATTTTGACCAGCTAATTATATCATAATGCTTTGTTTTAGGAGTGTTTAGAAGATGTGCATATGTCTCGCAGCACTTCTTAGTCATTAAGAATTTCTGTGTAAATTTTAACAAACTTATCAACATTTGGTGCCATGTCTATAGGTAGACTTCCCTGGCTTCCTGAATGTAGGATGTACCATATCAGATATAGCATCCAAATGGCACGGGATAGCGCTTGGTAACCGGAAACTTGTTTGCCAGTCTAATTCTAGTCGACTTTCTGGAATTATAGATGACTATAAGCTGCCACGAAATTCTGTCAGCGATGAAGCTTAGAGCTTACTTTTAAGCACTATAAACATGAGCTTCTTTGAGCGTTTGAATTTGGCTTGGAAGATAATATTCCCATCAAAGACAACAAGAAGCAGCTCAAACGCAAGGATCGCCAAGCAGCGCTTGAAGATGATTCTCTTCTCTGACCGGTGTGCTGTTAGTGATGAAGCCAAACGCAAAATAGTCAGTAACATTGTGCAAGCCCTATCAGATTTTGGGGTGATAGAGTCACAGGACAAGGTTCAGCTCAATGTCTCTACTGATACAGATCTAGGGACAATATACTCTGTAACTGTACCTGTGAGGTGTGTGAAGCCAGAATATCAATTAGACGACGAGACTGGAATGATAACGAACATTGAGTACAAAGACACCGGCAAAATCTCCGGCTCTGTTGATGTCACATTTGATTTCTTTGTTCCCGACAAAAAAATCAGTGATTACTGAGATTTTTATCGTTGATGTTTTGCTGATATTACATGTTTTTCTCATGCATTTGTTTGCATATTAAGCTAGCTTAGATGACCTTAACACTTACTGTGTATACATATATATATGAAGTTTTCTTCAAGGTGATTGATGTTTCTTTTTGCCTTATTTGGACCCGAACACGCATGTACCCGAAATTTGTATCACATATTTTTTCAAATCATTTTTCGAGTTGGGTTTGTTCGCATCAATCAAGTCAGGCAACCCATGCTCTTTCCTTGTCAGACCCGCGCCTATTAAAGGTCGGATTTGATCCAACCCGAATTTGATTGATCCGAACTGAATATGTCAATTGCCTGAGACAAAGTGTCAATGTATATGTTATATATATGTCAATTGCCTTATCTTTATTCATCAATAGATTGAGATAAATGAGATTAGCTTCACCTTTTAAAGAAAAATCTTATCTAATAAGCGAATATTGTGATGCTTTTTTCCACTTGCAAAAGTATGGATCTTGGTTCTTATCTACTTTTTGACTTTCAATGACTGGTTGTTGTCACATAGTGAGTGTCACATTCTTGCATTTTTGATTTGTTTATTTGAAAAAATGCTTGTGGACATCAGCACATTGCTGATATAAATGTATATTGCAATATTCAAACTTGATAAGTAAAATCATATACTGTATCTGGCATGATAATCATGTGAATAAGGGAGATTACATAATCTTCAATACATTAAAATAGAAATTGCAGGATGAGTCATATTAGCTAGTTACTAAAAGTTAGGGTTATGGTGGGTTACCACTTACCCATTCGTTTATGAAAATAGACAATCTAATTCGTTCGTTGCGGGCTGTACTTTTGCAACCTATGATTCACTAATAAGTTTAGCAATATGATAGTATTTGAATTTATCTCAAAATTTTGCCACATGTTGACACTTGATTGGTCTACATGAAGTTTATTTTGGGGCCCACTTGTAGCTTAGACTTTTGTTTTTTGGGCGTCAGATGAGTCGAAGAGTTTTCGTACGTTCCTCGAGTACTAGGAAAAACGTCGAAGGCTCCACCACTTGGGGGTTAGCGTTTTAGAGTTTCAAGATGTACAAATGGTTTTGGTAATTGTCTAATGACACGAGTAGCCTCCGAGGTGACCTGCAAAATGTGGCGTAAGCTTTTGAACACGTTCACTAAATGTCTTGATCTTCTCCGAACACTCGAAAGTGTCCCGTACATAATGGAATAATTTACCAAATGACGAAATGGAAAACAATACGGTTCATCTTCCAGCGAAATTTATGTTTTACCAAACAAGCTCTCAATCCAAAACCCGAGTTGTATACTCTTTGGGAGCAAACCCTCTAAGTTGCGTTCTATGTGCAAGTTCACAATGATGCGGTCTCATTGTTGTGAGATGAAAATGACGTGACACGTGAACGCTACATTCGTCAAAGATTTATACGATCCTTTAGACAAACTCGTGAAAACTTTCACACTCAATTGATATCACTCTATGGTCTATGCGTCATCAGCCATCCACATGCATCTCTCATATCATCAGCGTTCTTATTACGCAAAACAACACGCGCATATATTCCAAAAAGATAAAATAACAATAACAATAAAAACATTTTCTTTTTATCGGCTTGGATCTGATCCTAGCCGTTCGTGCCCTCCCGCATCCAACGGTTCACTGCCACCTTTGACAAAACCCTAACCCCAAAATCCTCTGTTTTTACCTCCGCGTATATATATAGTCTGAGATCAACCTAAATCAATTTTGCTGTTGCTTCCACAACAACGCACTCCACATCTCTCTCCATCTCTTCTTCTCCGTGTGATTTCCGAAGCTCGATCGCACCAGCCATGTCGGACGAGGAGCACCACTTCGAGTCCAAGGCCGATGCCGGAGCGTCCAAGACTTATCCCATGCAGGCCGGGGCTTATCCGCAAGAACGGCTACATCGTCATCAAAAACCGCCCCTGCAAGGTCAGTTTCTATCATCGATTTTCTGTGGATCTGGTGTTTCAGAGATAGTTCAAGTGTCCGATTCAATTTTTTTTGCTATCTTGTCCAATTTTTAATCCGATATACTACAAATCTTGGATTTGAGTTCTGTTTTTTATTTGATTGTTTTGTATTGTACTTTTCTGATTTGTTAACATGCTGGATTTTTCGTTTGGTGGACGAGAAAATTTGCTCTATTGTCTCGTATTAGTCATTTATTTGGAAGAGAATTTCTATCTATGTACTGCCGTGGTGGTAATTGTATTCTAGGTTTTTTATTTTGATTGGATAGTATTACTTTTAGGATGATGCGTATTGGAAAATTATTGTCAATTTGACACATGCTCTCTTTACCTGGATTTTTCTGTTTGGTTGTTGAGAAAGTTCGTATTGATATTATAATAGTTAGCACTTTTTTCTTTGATCTAATTGATGACTTGTACTAGATGTTTGTGTGACCAACTTAATAGTACCCCTTAGATGCTGATCTGATCTATTTTCTTATTGAATGGTGCACGGGTTATGATGACGATGATGATAAATCCTTTATAATTACTACTTTTACTAGATCTACCTTTTTAGATCATCTGTTTTTTTCTTTGTTATATGATATTTTATCCCTTACTGCAGGTTGTTGAGGTTTCCACTTCCAAAACTGGCAAGCACGGTCATGCTAAGTGTCATTTTGTTGCAATTGATATCTTCAATGGCAAGAAGCTCGAGGATATTGTTCCTTCTTCCCACAATTGTGATGTATGAACTTGCTGCTATCTCTATTTATTTATTTTTGTGTTAACATTATACTTGAATAATGTTTGGACTTTATAGTTTGTGCTTTCATTACGCTTTTTCTTTTTTGGATTTGCAGGTTCCACATGTTAACCGTACTGATTACCAGCTGATTGATATCTCTGAGGATGGATTTGTATGTTTAAACTCTACCTATTATTGTTGGCTTGTTTGTCAAAATGGTTCATACTCAATAAACTAATTTGTACTGAACTCATGTTAGGTGAGTCTGCTGACTGAGAATGGAAACACCAAGGATGACCTGAGACTTCCAACCGATGATGCTCTGCTCACCCAGGTTTGTTAAATTTTACTTTCTACAATTCATTTGGCAATGAAGTAATATCTTTTCATAAGCTCATGTTTTGGATTTCTGTATTGTTTTTGTAGTTAATCCTTACCCTGCTTCTAGCATAAGAGATTTACTATTTAGCAAAGTTGATTCAGTACCGGTGTTGTGGTCTTGGACATGTATTAGGTGCTGGGCAGTGTTATGCTAGGATTGTTAGGGTGAATGCCAAGTATTTTATTTACCACTAATTGCTTGTCTTGTTCGCTTGGATTATTAAAGTTCAGAGTCCTCATCATAGAATACAAAATTCTGTTCATGTGAAGCGTGTCATCTTAATATTTGCAATATACAACACCAAAACTAAATTGTGATCATTGAGTTGACTAGACATTGTAATGGTACAATCAATGATCTTTTTATTCACAGTCCTTGATGAAGACGGAACAGTACAGTCCAAATTTGATGACAAATAGATGTGGGGGAAGTGATGTATTATTAAGCAAATGATCTACATGTTAATTTCATTTAAAATCCTTTGTAGTGGCTTCTTGAAATTGGGCTGTGAGCCTATTCCCTTCATTGTGTGTTGCTTCAAAGGCACCTTGCCGGTCATCTTTACAGTTAGCTGTATCACAAGTGATGAAATTAGGTTATGCTTGGGCTTGTTTTTGTAGCTATATGTCCAATGTCCATTTTTTATTATGCAGATCAAGGATGGATTTGGTGATGGTAAAGATTTGGTTGTTACCGTGATGTCTGCTATGGGAGAGGAGCAGATCTGTGCCCTCAAGGACATTGGCCCCAAGTAATTGTCCGGCTTTTTTATGGTAAGTTGCATGGAGGCTTGGGGATTCTGAACTACAGACGTGAAACAGATAGATATAGTACTACCTCCGTTTTGTTCCATTGGATATGTTGTGATTTTCATTTCAATTCGGATATCGCAATTCATATGTTTTGAAAAGTCAAACAGAAGTAGCGCATCATTCCCATTATACTCCTTGCACAATTCAGAAAAACAGAATGTTAGTTGGGCTTAAAATTGCTTGTTCTTTTTCTTTGTTTGGGTTGAGAAAGTAGTGAATATTTTTCACATGGCTTAAATCCTGGCCTACCTTGGATTGTTCAATGTTCTCTTTTGCCATACTTTGTTCAAGTGCATTACTCATCCGGGTTTAATACTCTATCCAATGGCCCAGCTGATTGTCTGGAGATTAGTTTTCTGAAATGCAATTGTGCTTGATTATCACTTTGAAGTTGCAATTTAGGATGGTATTTTGAACTGTTTTCACTCGTATGCTTGCATTTTACTTGTCTTAGAATTAGGGTGTAAAATCTCGATCAGCAATAAGGTTGAGTTTAGCTTGAACGATGGGTGTTGGTTACCATGCATCACCAGGCCGTCAAATATCTTGCTCAGGGTTGTAGCAATTGATGGGCGAATGGAGCTAAGGGAGCTAAGCTCCAATGAAAGAGGTGGCTCCACGGTGCTTGACGAGGTGCGCCGCTAGTGGCACCAACACAACAAAGGTTTTGTGATGATCTGGTACGACAACTCCGAGGACTGTGGCGATTGATGGGCAAATGGAGCTAACCTCCAATGAAAGAGGTGGCTCCACGGTGCTTGACGAGGTGCGCCGTGAGTGGCACCAACAAAGGTTTTGTGATGATCTGGTCCGACTACTCCTAGGGTGGCACCACCACAAGCCCACCACAAGCCAGATCCGAAAGCTCTGCTCTTCGCCACCTAAAGCCAGATCTGGTCCAACAACTCCGTGAGTGGCACGACGAGTCCTGTCAAATGTACATTTTTGCACCATCGCCAGCTACCTGCAAATGTGGCCGAATAAAATAAGTCCGTGTAGGCAAATGGATAAATTCACCCAAACTTTTGTCTAATGAAACCTATGCAAACTAAACAAAAATTTATTTATAATGCACATTTGAGTGTCATGTCATTCAATTTTGAACTTTGGCATAAAGTTTTGCTGTAAATATATAATAAGGTAACTAATAGTCCCTGCTTGCATTCAGCGGATGGTCTCTCTTAGGAGTGTAAACTTTAAGGTTTTTTGGGAGGCTAGGGTTGTGATGGCTTGTGTTGAGAATCTATTAAGGGTGTGGCGGAGCTAATCGATGAGGGCAGCGGAGCAGTGGCAGGTGTGTGTTTGGGCAGGGGGAGAGCATCGACTTTTTTCGGTTTCGTCGAAGATGGCCAGTAGCAACGATGGATTGTTGGCTGGCAATAGCTCGTCGGCAGGTACTGGCGGCGGAGTGGGGGTGGCGCTGGTAAGGGTGGACGGACTCTGTGGTCAAGTTGAGGATGGTGGGACAAAAAACTCGCAACTTCGAGCCTACTTGCTCAGGTTTGCCAAGGGTCATGATGGGGTTTCGAGGTGGCTCCTGTGATACGATTAAGTCACGGGCAGGCCGAGATCGAGAAGGTCTAATTCGGCAAGTTGTGTTGGTGGTCGCTTGGAGGTTGTAGGAAGTTGTTCAACAAATTGGAGGAGGGTTTACCCAATGCCCCTGATTTGGTTTATTGGTTAGTAATCAAATAAAAAAAGTACATGATTTTTGGTACGAGAATTCAGGTCTTGAGAGTTGGGTGTTCTTTCGATTATGCTCTTGTTTTCTTTTTCTTTAGGCGGGAGATTAGCTTAGTATCGGTTAGAGATTACTTCACTCCCTTGAGATTCAGGAAGTTGTACTCATGGACTCGCTAAGTTAATGAAAGTTGCATATTTTCCATAAACAAAAATCCATAATTAATTGGAGATATGAAATTGAAATCTATACAAGAAAATTGTACCCCAATGATCATTTATTATCTTATGTTTTACTAGATGATTTTTTTTTTCTTTTACAAATCAATTATCAATGTCTTTAAAATAACCTAAAGGTCATACCGTTTGAAACACTAAATGCAAGTTATTTTACTTACCATTATTTATTGAATGCTCGAAATTTCAATCAAAGTACAAAGTAAATGGATTTAAGTGGGCGCTTAATTAAACGGGTATAAGTATTGATTGATGGTGTGACGTCGACGTGAATTTATTGGTTGAAGGGATTTTTTTTTTCTCTTATTTAACTCATTCAAAATATATTCAAATTTATATGAACATTAATTCACATCTGCATTGTGAGTTGTGACAGAACCAGTTGGAAATAAAAAAGACAAAACATTTTGTTTATTTTATATATAGAAAAGTAGAAAATAAAATAAAACAAAGTTTGAGAGCTTTTTCGTATCTACAGCGTGGACTTTTTAATTTGATTGAATTTTCAGATCCGCCAAGCAAAAAGCAAAAAAGCTCTGTAGAGAGGAAGAAGAAGAAGCAGCTGAGCTAAAGGTGTCAACTTCTCATCAATGGCTGAGAGGGACGCTCCGGCGGCAAAAGGGTCGGCTCAGCCTCGTCCAAGGATTAGCTTGCCGCCCCGCTCGTCCATGGAGGCGATGTTCACCGGCGGTGGTAGTGGGTTCAGTCCGGGACCCATGACTCTGGTCTCCAGCTTCTTCGCCGACTCCGACGACTCCAAGACCTCCTCTCAGCCCCCGCCGGGACCCAGGGCCCCCCCTGCCGCAGTTCCTGCCTACCGCCCCGTGTTTCCCTCCGACGGTGGAGGAGGCAGCGACGGAGAGTTCAGTTTCAAGCATAATCGGCCGTCGGGTCTGATGTTTGCTCAGCCGCCGATGTTCATGGTCCCGCCGGGGTTGAGCCCGGCAAGCTTGCTCGATTCACCGGGGTTGTTCTCACCTGGTCAGGTATGGAAATTGCTCTAGTTCTTGTGGGTTTGGTCTTATTGGGTATTTGAAAATGATTTCTGCTGGCTACTCTGTTTGGTTCCCGAGAAAATAGCTAAATTTGGAAATTTTGGATGGTACTATTTGTTTTTGTCGGAGCAAAGAAGTCACTAAATTGAGCTTTGTCAGGTGGAGGTTGAAGATTTCATCAGAAAAAAATTGTTTCTTTTTGTTAGATTTTGGGGTAAAAAGCAGTTATGGGTTCTATTTGTATGGTTCCAATTATATTGTCAATGATTTGATTGAATCACAGTTCGCTAAGGTAAAGTTATGGGAGAGGAGTGGTATCATATAAAGTGGATTACTATTATCATAGAATATAATAGGAAATATAACATAGGAATTTGTAAGTACAAAGCTCACATTTCTATACGAGGGATTTTATTGAAGTCACTTCTTTTAATCGGGTAGAATTGGATGGAATCAAAACATAAAGAGGATGTATGGGTACCAAAGAGAAAAAACAAAAGAATGTGAAATTGATAGCATGGAAAGGGAAAGTTAGAAGTGGCTACTTGCAAGACTAGGAACTTTGAAATGTGCACCAAGATAGTTTGCTCGAGTTTGAGATCGGACCTCACCACCGAGAGTTTATGTGATAGCTGGGAAGCTCAGCAAGAAACTTTGAGTTTCAATTGTTTTAGGACTAGTGAAATGATTTTGAAGGTGAGTAAATGATTTTGGAGGATGGGAGTGTATATGATCCTCCATATGTCCCAAATGAGTCCACTTAACCATTTCCGTAAAAATTAACAATTAGTTAGGGTTGCACTTTCACCCTTATAACCTTATGTGCTCCTGTTGTAACTAACTTTAGAGCTTCTAATTAACCTGTCTTAGGGTCTATTGTTGGTAATCTATGCATAATTAAACAACCAAAAATAGAAAGTGGTCGCTGATTTTTGGATGGAAGGAGTACTATAATTATGTTTAAGCTGATTAGGCAATTTTGAACATTTAAAGATGTCATTTAGGCTATTGGTCCAACCACATGTCTCAACATTGTTGTGGAATAAGTTGTTTTGGGTCTTATCTAGGGGTAATTTGTTAGTTTTTCTATATATCATTGTGCATATGTTTTTGATTAATGGGTCCTTTGTCAAAAAAGAAGAAGAAGAAGATAAAAGGGTAAGTTGGTAACCATTATGTATGGGTGGCAATTCGTGTTTTGCCAAGGAAAAAGTCGAACTTTAACAATAACTGAAAACCGAATAAAATACCATTTTTTAATTGGCAATACCGCCACTTCCAAGTCTCAAACTCGAGACCTTATTTAAGGAAATCAATCTCTTAACCGCTTGGCCCATTAGGCATTGGTGAATGATATAGTACTATCTGTGTAGTGAGAAAGAGACAATTACGTAAGAGTTATATACAAGCCGTTGAATGAATATTTATGAACTAAGATGGATAAAGCTGTATGTAATTGTTGAATGAAGCTTATACAATGGAGCTGGTTGCTATGATGTGTTTTCTTCCTCATTCACACTATAGTTTGTCTATGAATTATGCAGGGACATTTTGGCATGACCCATCAGCAGGCCCTAGCACAGGTTACTGCTCAAGCCGCTCATGCCCAATCCCAGATTCATAACCAAGCCGAGTATTCAACATATCTTTCAACACCACCTGCAACATCATTGACACATATCCCGTCTTTTGCAACCAATTCAAATGCAGAACAGCAGATGCCATCCTTGATGCCAGACACTAGCGTCACCGCGAAGGAATCTTCGGATTTGTCCTATTCTGATCAAAGGCCCCAGCCTTCTACATATACTGCCGATAAGCCTTCTGATGATGGCTTTAAATGGCGTAAATATGGGCAGAAGCAGGTGAAGGGCAGCGAGTTTCCTCGAAGTTATTACAAATGCACTCATCCAAATTGTCCTGTCAAGAAGAAGGTTGAACGATCCCATGATGGCCAAGTGACTGAAATTATCTACAAGGGCCAGCACAACCATCAACGTCCTGAATCAAATAAACGTGGAGAAGATAATAGAAGCTCAAATGCAAATTTGGGTAACCAAGGCAAGTCTGAAGTACCTGCCCGAGTTCAAGGTGAGAACTCAAACAAATCATACGAAGGAGCATCTGCTTATTCTATCTCTAAAAAAGATCAAGAATCTAGTCAAGCTACACCTGAGCATCTATCTGCGACAAGTGATAGTGAGGAAGTGGTCGATGCTGGAACTGGTGTAAATGAAAAAGATGAAGAGGATGAACCTAATCCCAAAAGACAGTAAGTATATTAGTAGTTTTTTTTTTTTTTTTTTCCTTTCATGGATCACGAATTTAAATATGTCGTGTATCGTACAAAATATTGTTCTTGTGCACAGAAATATCGAGATCAGGGTTTCAGAGCCGGCTTCTTCCCATAGACCTGTCTCAGAACCAAAAATCATAGTACAAACAACTAGCGAAGTTGATCTATTGGATGATGGCTATAGATGGCGCAAATATGGACAGAAAGTAGTCAAAGGCAATCCTTATCCGAGGTGTGAATGCTTTTCCTAGTTTGTTATAGTACTTTAATTGTTAAATCGCTAGAGCAAAATTTCTGGAAAGTAGTCGGGCTGTGATTGAATGAGAGTTGACTTTCTTGCATTACATGATTGAATTTGATGCAATAAGAACTTCTAGATATGCATTTTGCAGCATGGTAATATGCCTTGTGAACTCTTAGGCTTAGTTTAGGAAATGAAAAAATTAAAAAATATGTGTATTGAAGTATTATCTATCATGGTAGAATGCTAAATTTCAACATGTGAAACAAGGATTTCCATTTAGCCGCTTTAATGATTATGGTATAATGCTCACACTTGCATATCATCTTGTAACATCTCTGAATCCAAATATCTCTGAATCCAAATAAGGTAGCGTTTGGATTGAATTTTTCGGAACAAGAAGGGGAATCAAGAATGGCAATGGGAATGAGATTCCCATTCCAAAGCCATTTTCATGACCACAAAGTCCTACAAACATGATGAATTGTAATTTCATTCTCATTCCGATTCTTGATTCCCATTCCTTAACATTCAAACCCAAACACTACCTAATTTATAATCACTTTCACACGAGTAAACCAAGTTTACTAAAAGAAGACTATAAAATGGAGTCACTATATTCAAATATGTATTAACATTGAATTCCTTTAACTTCTTTGACCTCTTCTAGGGAACATCGAGGTGCACAAAGAACACTGTTCGGAATTATATTTCAAAGTTCGTACATTTTCAAACTCAGTGTATAATATATTCAGTTTTAGTGATAACTTTGTACCCTTATTCGTGGATTTAGCTTTGTGCACTTAGTTTTCCCTTCTAAGAAAGCTGTTTCTTGATAGTTTCATTGCACTTATTGGGGCAAACCGATTTTACATTAGCTTACCATGTAAAAACTCTAGAGGCTTGTAGTAATGTTATGAATGGCCTTGGGCATGGATGGGAAGTTCCTTGTATCATGGTAATAACGGATATTTTACCTTTTTTTCCAAAATATGTTATTGTACTAGCTTTTCGATGTACATGTTCGTTCTCTTAACCCCTAAAACTTCTCACGTGTTACTAGAATCCTAATACATCCTTGTCTGATCTACAGGAGTTATTACAAATGCACAACCCCAGGATGCACGGTTCGGAAGCATGTGGAGAGAGCTTCTTCCGATCCTAAAGCTGTTGTAACCACATATGAGGGCAAACATAACCATAACTTACCCGGCGCTAAAACCAGCAGTCACAACCTAGCCAAAAGCAACGCATCCCATCCAAAATCACACAATGCAGCAACTGAGAGCCACGCCTCGATTAACAATACAAACATGGAAAACAATGACCAACAGTCGACTGGTCGTATACGATTGAAAGAAGAACGGATCACATAGTGTCTCAATGTCACCAGAATTCACATTGCATCAGGTACATGCTTGGAGCTATGTTTGTTTAAATCTGGTTTGGCCAATGGGGCTGTAGTTTTCTTGAAGGCCTCAAAAGCCCCAAATCTGAATATAAAGAAGGAAGTGCACAAGAAAGGAAATGAATCATTTTCTTGGATAGAATTAAATAGTAATTTTTGTTGTATGTAGACTTCAGCTTAAAGAGGGCATTTTTTTTTATCATAAAAGTGGGCATGTTGTATTCATATTATATATTTTTTGTGCATTCTTTTGTACATGGAAATGTATAAATATAGTATTTGCTGTTGAATCTTGTAACGTCGTGACGTTGAAAAAGCTAATCGAACAAAAGATGAGCATTTCAGAGATACATAATGTTGGGCCAAGTGGTTAATGTCACTTTGGATTCTTTCTGAGGACTCGAGTCTGAGCCTTCTTGTCGACGGTATGGGGTGAAATTTGTGGGATGGGGTTTAGGATGACGCTTCTTTTGGGAGTGAGAAGCATTGTTACTAAGAATATATTGTCCCGTCGCTAATAAAAGAAAAAAAAAACGAGATATTTGATGTGTTTTTGTACTTTCGATGTATAATAATATTGTTTTTTCGAGTATAATCATGTCACGATCTAAATGATCCAGTCTAATCATTCTAATAATATTTATTTTAATAATATTTAAACTTGCAAACTCGGCTACAGAAATACTGTAGCATACGAGGAATATGATGAGCCTGATATAACAAAATCATTTGATAATCGGTTGAATTAGCAATGACAATATTCGATCCTTGGACTCCTCGTCTTGACTTGCATGCCCATCTCCATAATGGTACATGCACTGAGCCATCCTAGCCAGGTTCATTGCAATTCTGACAAAATCTCCTGTGAATGGCAAATTTGTGACTCGATCTTTGTTCATCTTTTTCCACGTCTCGCTTATCAAATGCCTAATGTGTTCTCGAGCATCTTCTTCAGAAGAACTAGTGTCGTGCATGTAACATTGGATTGATTTTGAGTCGTCTCCTCTTTGAAGCTCTGTCTGAAAATTCAATAATATTGTGAGAGCAAACTCGCCAGTTTGACATGGGCTGACTAACATCAATCATAATTTTCAAGCCTTAAAGTGCAAATTAGTTTTTGACTTGTCAACTTTTCAAACATGCATGTACATAAACTTGATTTTATTATTATTATTATTATAGAATTTTACACTAACAATTTTAAGCACACTAGAAACATGATTATGAGTGACAATCAAAATTGTGTAAAATGCCTATAAAAATGTTTAAACCAATATATAAGACTAGTGATCCAATAGTTTGATCAATTCAACTCATTGATACAATTATTAAAAACATTGCTTATCGAAAAATTATTAAAAACATTGATTAGTTAAACCTACAAAAAGTGTAATAATCATTTAATGAAATCCACGAGTTTAAATAATGTGCATGATTACGTACCAGGGTAGTTCCCAAATCGTCTGCTAATCGTAAGATCAACGATGACCAACGAATTATGTTTTCACGTTTCTCCACGCTCATAATCCCGTCCTTCGATGCCGGAATTGTTGCAAGAAAATAAGAAAGTAATAAGATTAAAGGTCCTGAAACTGAAACCAATGCATTCTCAATGTATTCTTGTAGACTTGGTTTATAGCCGCTATAAAACCACTCTGCCTCCAACAAAAATGCTTTGCATTGTACTGCCTGCTGAAATATTTACAAAATAAAATGATAACGTGTCAATTAATGAAATGTAATTAAATCGCCGCAAACACATGTGCATGTGTTTATGTTAAAAGTAGAACGTTATCTATGAGTTGTGGTGCAGCTGACAATATAGGATGCGTGAATGGGAAGGGCGCTTGCGTTTGATCCCCCACTCAACACATCATTGGGGAGAGGTGATGAGCTTTAACTGTGACTAAGCCTCGAATGAAATTAGTCTGGTGTGGTAAAACGGCTTAAAAGTGTCAACTGCCAATGATGCGGATCCTCTCAGAATACCGGCCCATGGTTAAATACCCAAAAAAAAGTAGAACGCTACTCTCTCTCTCTCTCTCTCTCTAGAACATTATAAAAAATCAGTGAGAAGACACAAAATATATTTAGAATAAATCGACAAGTATCGTAATATATTAGTTCTCGAGTGTGTGAAACTATAACGTTTAACGTAGATACTTGCTATGAACATAATCAGTTTCTGTTAGAACTACGTAAATTTTTGTATTCATTAAAGATCCATTATGATATCCCAACACGAGGCATAGTTGTCGATGAACAACCCTAATTCCTATAAAGTGGGATAAGACTGTTAGTGATTGATCACCAACAAGTATAACCAAACAATCGTGTGTCTCCAAACAACTATGTGACATTTCTTTTTATATAACGTCGCATTTTGTTTTATGTAATAAAATTTCACACAAACTCTAAAATTTTAGTCTAAACACAATGTGATATTGACGTATATGACGAGTTATTGAGGGATTGACACGACATTTAAACAAAATTTGAGACAATAATTAATATATAGTATTAAATTACAATAACATAAATAATTTCTAACCCCTTTTTTGAGGTAGGAGATGATGTTAATTCCTTGTTTCTTCATGGTATCATAAGCAATTTCATTGATGTCATTGTAGAGACTAAAGAAACACAACTTCATATACTCCGGAAGTGAATCCACTGCATTGATATCCCACCTGAATATGTAATAAATAAAAAATTGCTATCATTATATCATAATAATTTTAAAATTTAATTCGACCAATTAATTTGACTAATTTATATTTAGAAAATACATAATAAAAACAAATCAAACATAAAATCGTTAGGGCTTACTTCGGGTTTGTCCCAGTAAAACATATATGAGTTTTAGCTCGACTTGACTCGTTGACATAAAATCGTATGGATTAAAATTCATTAAAAATATAAAATAATGGAGCTTGTCAAAAAACATACGGTTTATCATATGTAATAATATCTATTGGAAATATTGAAAACCTGAAACTATACGGTTAAGAACGCGTTTCAATGAACAATTTTTAATATACACGTGAAATTTGTCACACCTCAAAGAGTGGACGATAAAGAATAAAAGATCCAATGTGGTCCATAAACTTTCATGTATCGACTCAATATAGTCTTTAAATTCTTTTAAACCCAAAATAGTCGCCCCCGAACTTTAATGTTTTGACTCAAGTTGGTCTATGATTTTTTTTCTATTACACCCAAAATAGTCTCTGAACTTTTAAATATTAACCCAAAATAGTCTATGAACTTTCAATAGTGTAGGGACTAAATTGAGTCAATATATGATATTTAGGAACTATTTTAGGTTAAAAAAAGTTCAGAGATCAAATTAAGTCAAAATGGTCCCCTAGGAGATGACGCAATGGTCAAGAACACACACCTTTATGTGGAAGGTCGTGGGTTCAAATCCCATTACGTCGGGGGGGGGGGGGGGGGGGGGGGGTTAAAGAGGAGAGCTACCCCTTATTGTGTAGCTCAACAAGTTAGTTTTTTTTTTTTTAAATTGAGTCAAAACATGAAAATTTATAGAGTATTTTGAGTCGAAATACTAAAGTTCAGATCAAGATTCAGTTGGATCAGAATATAAAAGTTTAGAGACCAAATTGAATCTTCAACGTGTATAAAACGAGTTTGCACTCAGAGTTCAACATGTTTATAATGTAATTAGTTAGGTCTATCACTATGATTTCACATGCACTGACCTGTGAACAGCATCTGTAAAGAGCTTGAGTTCATCCAAAGAACCATAGACATCATAAACATCATCAATTGTTGGTATTAAAGCAATACATTTTGTCATAATTCTTCTTTCATATCCATATTGAGGCTCAAATCTTAGACCCACTGTCTCTTGAAAATGCCAACTCTTTTGCCAGTCCTCTCCCACTGCACCACCTTTTTATCAACAAACCAAACTACTTGAATCAATAGTTAAGAAACTTTCGAGGACCAACCTGAGTCTTTTACTTTATTTTTTTATAATACAGATATAAATCTTAACTAAAGAGTTATCGGTTAAAATTTAGCTAAGATACACAAAATGAATTTGGGCAGACGCTTCACGCTTGAAGCAGATATATGCATGTATATGTTCATTGACTTGATTGAGAGTTGAGAAACTATAGTAATTTTTTAACAGGATCACAATAAATTGAAAATGTGTTCCCATACCTTGACAAGTGCTTTAGCTCTTCTTGATAATTGGCTTGCACTTGCACCATATTGAAGTCCAACTTGGCAAGCTCTAGTAGAGTGTCATTCTTGTCCTCTCTTTTTCCATAGGCATCTATGAACCATCTTTATTCCACTCTTGGCATCCTCCAATGAAATGGAAGCTCCAAGGCATGTTCTATAGTTATTAAGGTAGTTTCTTGATCATCTTTACTATGATTATTAACATGTTCTTGGAGATGTTTTGTAGCAAAATCTCTACCTTTGTCCAATATACTGTCACCTTCTACCGAAAGGTACGAAGCTTCGTATAAGCTTAACAATCCTTTGATCATGTCTTTGGAAAGACATTCATTAAAGTCCATTGTGCTCTCGTTCAACAACTTCACGAAGACTCCTGGAATTTATAAACACATTTAGCGTCTTTTGTGCATGTACGCAAAAATAACTTTGATACCATGTAAATGTAATTTAAGATTTTAATATTGAACATGAACCTTGAGATATATCATAGCCATGTTGTCTCAAGAGTCTAAATTTAAGAGATGTAGCATATAAATCCTTGTCATAATTCCAATTCTTGTCATTGTTTGTTGTATATGCTTGTCAATATTCTATTTATTTGAGGCTCAAAGTGATAAGACAAGCCAAGTCTTTGCAAATTGTCAATGAGCTCAAGCTGGCACAAAGGATCCACCTCATCATCAACCATCTTCCTCACCTCACCCTTAAGCTTATTAGCTTGGCTCATGCATGTCTCTTCCTGCAGCAACAATTAAAATTACTTTTTCTATTAGCCAAAGAAACAATGTTTTTGCAAAGCAAGAGATAAAGTTTATAGAGCATAAATGACTTTTCAGACCAATTAACAAGAGTGAAAATCTCGTGCACGTTTAAAGATACGTCAGTAAAACTTGTACATGATTCAATGGCCCCGAAAGGATTAGGTTTAGGCCCATAAAAAGTAGTTTAATAAATACACATACATCTTTATTTTTTCCCATATATTTATTTACGTTTGAGCTAAATTCTATCTCATATTCAATAAGCAAAAGTTTAACTTGAACATCTTTTTAAGTTAATTATTTCATTCGGCCCATTTTAAAAATAATTTTCCAAGGGAGATGAGTGAGATATGCACACTTGTTTTATGCTTTATACATATATACAATAAACTCGATCCCAAACAAGAATCGTGATCCAAAAATTGTATTATACGTCAACATGCAATATTTAACTCCCAGACAGTTATAGATATATTTATAGACCTAAAGGTAACGTCTAAATAAACAATACCAAACAATTATCGATGCACTCAGACATGATCGAACAATAACAAATAGTAGTAGTGCACTAATTTATAGATGTAACATATATAACCCATAGTCACTTGTAAGTGATTGTATGAAAGTGTTGTCCCAAATTGTAGGTTGGTAATTTCCAGTTCTCCTAACAATGGCATCATCTGGAGTACTTGTGGCTGTGGCACCAACCATGCATTGCGTTGGAGCATGGTGACTACTCCTTCCAACTTTCTTGGAAGTCCTTAGGGGAATGGAGCTCACAAGTGGCATTCTTGTAATGTTGTAACAAGGAACACAAGCAAGCAAGTGATGAAGAGCCATTGCATTTGCATATGAAAGATCTTACTATCTTTTTGACTCATGTACACAACCTTCTCAGCTATTTATAGAAGGAAAATGTTATCTATATATAAGAGATTGTTTAGATTAGTTATATATATATATATATATGTATGTATGTATGTATGGAAGAGAAGCTAAGTCTAAACCAATTACTTCCTCGTCTCAAAATAAGTGTCTTGTTTCCATTTCTTGTAAAAAATAAGAATTACTAGATAATTTAGTGTGTTTTCAATATTACTCTCACTTTCTCACCTATACCCCATGTGCAAATCAGCCCATGTGCATAAGTGATAAGGATAATATGAGAAAACGATAATATAATAACCTAAAAATAGAAACAAGACACTCATTTTGAAACAAAAATTTTAGACAAACAAGATACTCATTTTGGGACGGAGGGAGTAATTTTTAATTTAGTTTGAGTCATAAACGAGGTGTCGTCTCTTAAAAACTATTCTTATGAGTGTTTGGATACAAAATGTTATTTTTTTACCAAGTAGGTTGAGTTAAGTTGTTTAAGCGCTTTGGATCTTTTGAGTTTGAGTCTCTCTGTTAATGGTATGTGGTGAGATTTATGGTTTAATAGAATATATATTTTTTAATCATTTGAGCTCCACAACAAGGATAGCTCTCCCATTCACCCCATAAATTCCACCACATACTGTTGACAAATGAGACTAACCCGAGATCTTAAAGGAAATCTTAAATGCTTAAATCGCTTGGCCCAACAGGTTTGGTAAATATGTTTTTTTTTAGATTTTAAACAAATGTAAGAATATTTTTTTTAATTCATACCATGAGGTTTCTGATCAGACCTACACACTCGCGATTTCCTCATAAATAAGTTGAACGGGGATCGAACACAAACGCTCTTCCCACTTGTGTAACTGTGTTGTCAACTGCACCACTACCCTTGATTCAGTTAAAAATAATAAACTACAATAAATAAAACAATCCATTTGTTGGTTGAATTTCTTTTTGTCTTAAGAATCACGAGGTTTCCGAAATTTTGGTGAATTGCTTTTCATGGCTGAAAATACAGACGTCATTTAGCATGTTCTCGGTACAAGTAAATTGTGCACCTAACCACTATATTAGCCTAGCTATTAAATTATTTACCAAACTAACTATTTTACCCAGCGATGCTCGGGTCTCTGTCTCATTAATTTTTATTTAAATTTCAATTTATGTTAAAATAATCTTGCGTGAGAATTTAATATATATTTAAAATACGTGATTATTTCAACTTAATTTATTGATATATTATAATTATATTGGCTATACAAATAAGTGTTCATAGCGGTTTAAATTTATATCTAAGATCAAACTGATTAAACAAGATTGTTTATCATTTCTTAAATAATATAAATTATATTTTATTGAAGGAGCTAAGTATATTTCAAACAATTACAAAATTGGACTAATAAAACAAATTTGTTATAACATTAAGTACAACAATGATTTCTTTTTCTTTTTTTTTTGAGAGAAAGTAAATCACACTTTATTAAAATAAGATATATTTCTACATTAAAAATTGAATTTAAATTGTAATTATAAATATTGTATGGGAACGACTATTTCCACACCATAAAAAGTTTCTTCCACACCTTTATCTATATACTTCAATATATTGACAAACTTACCCTTTCTTTAGTTAATGTTTA
>JAYMTA010001324.1:0-20619 GCA_036897625.1 Pelargonium cotyledonis
TGTGCTTTGGTCGGGACACATCACCAAACAGTACCAATTCCGTTAAGTTTAACTGATTGAACGAAGTTTAAAAACCATAGGGTAGGAAACTGTAATTACCTCTTTAAATTATTAGTTACTCAATTTAATGGAAATTGGACGTATTGGCCCAATTTAGTTCATAAGAGGGTATGGGCCAATTGCTTTAGACAAATGAAATTGGGCCTCTAGTTGGGTTGGGACTGCATTCACTCAAAACGACGTCGTGACTACGATCCCCTTCTCCGTTCTACTATTTGCAGTCTGTGTTGAGTTCTTCGAGTGTGTGTTAATGGATGTTCCTCGAGCAGTGCGTCTCCTGATTATATTTCTGATCCGACGTCGTTAAAGCACCAGGTTCCACTCTTCACTCACCTCCATTTCTGCGATACTTTCTCTATTCGCGCGATTATTTGCGTCTGCTATGTAATTTTTGTGTGTATATATTATATGCAATTTGGCTGATGGACTGAACTGGGAAAAATCCAATTAGGGTTGCAATTTTTCTCCTTTTCTCTTTATGTTCTCTATTGAAGCCCAACATCTTCCTGTTTAATTTAATTCTATGAAATCAATGTATTCATTTGTTTGGTGAATTTGATTCTAGGCACTGTTGAGGCTTCCTTGTTTTCTCAATTAGTGTTGACCTATTTGAAGCACCTATGAAGGTCTAGGTCTACTGTATTTAATCTTTAGATGACACTATTTTAGTAATAAAAAGGAGTAGATAACTAGATACTAGAAATTGATATTCAAAAAGCAATTTGTGATCTGAATTCCGAAGCTCATGTTTCAAAATGAGTATCCTGTTTTTCCTGCATTTTCGTCCCAAAACGAGTGTCTTGTTTTTTAGTAAGTTAGTCGTGTATGAATTACCAATATTACCTTACCCGTACGATAAGTTAGTTAGTATTCCCTAAGCTTGAAACAACACATATTCATGGGTTACAAGAGGAAATGTATAGAATTAACTGACATCTTCTTAATTTTTCTCAAAATAGAAACCAAGACACTCATTTTGGTACGGAGAGACAAATATTTTTATTTGTAATTGGAGATAACGAAAAGTATTAGTAAACAAAGGTCCATATGTTATTCTGCTAAACCAAACCTAGTTGATATATAGACAATAATAGACCTAACAACTCATGAGTATGCTTTGGTCAATTTGTGTTTTTTAAGAAATATTTTATCATGTAGATTGAAAAATAAAAAATAATGTGTAATGTTCAAGATAAACGCCTTTCTATTCTGAAATAATGTTTTGAAAAAGTCTACCCCCACCTTTCCATGTTTCTAAGCCCCTAATGTTCCACATTCTTGTTTTAATTCTGAACTAATAGTAATGTGCGCAACAATACTAGCATTGCGGCTTTGTTTCATTAGCATGGGGTTGGAGTTATAAGTTATTTTATGTCATGACATTCTTAAATGTTAACATCCTAGTGATATTTGTAGCTTTAGGTTTCTATTTGCCCGACTACTATGAATTTTTTTTCATAATCCTCTGGTACACTTGCAGCATTACCATCTTTTTTTAGTGTAGTTAGTTTCATTTATTAATTGTGGGTATGTGGAATCTGAATTCTTACAGTGTCCCGTAATTGGTATTTCACCTATCACCTTCCATCTAAATCAGCATTTGTAGTTGCTAAGTATTTACCAACTTTTTGAGTTTGTGTAATGAGGTATTTTAAAGATGTAGAGTCGTGTTTTCACTTCCCCCTACTGCATATCATATCATTGCTGAGTCTGTCATGCGTGTAGTGAGAGAATGTGAGTGTGTCATTACATCAGGCTAGAAAAGCAAGCAGGTTATGAATAAAACAAGTTACAGACTAGACTGATTAGGAACATTAGTCAAATCCCCCCTTCAGATACAGTTTTGATTTATATATGTAATATTTGTTAAATTCATATCATTCACAAATTGGTTATTCCTGCAGGCGGCCAGCCAGTACATACCATCTTGACCCTGAAATGGAGAACAAGATGGGTGACAGTTCAACTATTCCTGATCAAGCAACAGGAGGTTTTACAAAAAGTACTACAGCTCAGAGAATAGATGTATATATTTGGGATATGGATGAAACTCTTATACTGCTCAAGTCCCTGTTGAATGGGACATATGCGGAGGGTTTCAATGGTTCGAAAGATTTACAAAAGGGTGTAGAAATAGGAAAGATGTGGGAGAAACACATCTTAGAAGTGTGTGATGAGTATTTCTTTTATGAACAAGTGAGTTCACCCGCTTGTTCTTGTCTTTCCTTGCTTGCACAGCGTCAAATTAATTTTTGGAATTCTAAAACAAATCTGGGTAACTTGTTTCATAGTCTGCATAGTATATCAGTTAACTTTGGTATTGGTGATGCAGATTGAAAACTACAATAAGCCATTTCTTGATTCCTTAAGAGAATATGATGATGGGCGGGATCTTTCTGATTATGATTTTAACCAAGATCAGTTTAGCCCTCCTTATGACGAAGCCAACAAAAGAAAACTAGCGTACAGACACCGAGTCATAGCTCAAAAATACAAAATGGTATGTGCCTATCAGAATAACATTATGTCGATTTTCCCATGATGTTTAGAGTTGATCTTGTTTATATTCACAATTTGGGGTCATGTGTTAAAGTGTTCTGCGTTTTTCACCAGTATCATATGCAATGTAACATCATCAACAGCCGAAACATTTCTCAAACATTGGGGTCGGCTACATGAGCCATTTAGCAAAACTCCATAGAATCTTCTATTTATACCGCATTACTCCATCTTACCTAATGCTATCTCCTTCATAAAGTTGTGTGTTATCTTTTCCAATTACTTCTTTCCATGTTAACTTAGGCCTACCCATACCCTTTTAATCTATCATATTTGAATTATCTCACATGGTCACTGACCTTTCATTATATATGTCCATACCAGTTTAGGCGGTTTTTCTTCTTGTCTACCGTTGAAGCTATCTCAACTCTTGCCCAGAGAGCTTATTTCGTAATCATATTCTTCGTAGTGTCAACATTAATCCACCTAAGCATTTTAATGCTCACAAGATGGATTTCAATCCAAACATTTAAAGTCATAAAACATAACTGGTTGTATAGCTAGCTGATCAAAAAAAAAAATTCAGCTTTAGAGGGTATTCACAAAGAATTCCCAAACCCTTCGCAGTTTCAAGTTTCAATCACTTTGCCTAACATCCTCTCTAATCACATCATTTTAGTGTCATCTGTGTTGAAATATAACGCCAAGAGCATTTACCATCTGTTTTCCTTGATGTCCATTTAGGCAAATGAACTAGCTTATTCATGTTATCTACATACTGACCTGACCTGCATAGTTTTCTCTTCAGCAAACCTAATACACAGTCTGTAATCTACTTTTAAATGTTATTATATTTGAGTTTGATCCTGTTAAAAAAAATCATTCTCTTTACAGGGTTTACAAAACATATTTAACGAAGAGATGATGAAACTTTGGGATGAATTGTACAATATGACTGATAAATATACTGATGGATGGCTCTCATCAGGTATATACTGTGACGTTGTATTCAATCATTTCATTTGGTGGTTCCAGATTTCCAGTCTGTTTAATTGCTTGTTCTGCTGCTTGCCACTCGTATGCATTACAAGAATTTGGCAGTTTGATTTTCTTCTGTAGTGTGAGATCAATCAACAAAAAGGAAAATATGCTAATGATCAATTCATGCATTTAGAACTGTATATCATTGGAACGTAGCTAAAGAATACCCCTTTGCTTCTGTTGACTGCTTCCAATTTTCCATCTAATAGTGCTTGCTGGAATTTTCTCTGGCAGTTAAGTCTGATATGGTTTCTGTAGTACCTTGATCATGTGTCATACCTAATTATTATTTCATGATTAGCTAATGTATAGTCTTCAACCTTTATCTCAATGTATAGCAAGGACCTTCTTGGAGCAGTGCTCTGGTGGGAACAAAGACTTGAATCCTAGGCTTGCCTCTACTGACAGGACCGACGGAAATGGTGCTAAGCAGAGGCAGATTAATGTTTTAGTGACTTCTGGGTCATTGATTCCCAGCCTAGTAAAATGCCTCCTCTTCCGGCTTGACCATTTGATAACCCATGAAAATGGTATGTCTTCCCCTTCATCTCATTAAGAATCACTTGAAATGTGTTGTTATCTTTTTTCCTTGTTGAGCTATCTGTCTGCCTTTATACATTATTAAGTTGCAGCTGCAAAATAGTGACAAATCTACCTTTTTTTTCAGTCTACAGCTCGTGGGAGATGGGGAAAACCCAATGTTTTCAGTGGATCAAGGAACGTTACAACACTGATAATGTCCGGTTTTGTGCAATTGGAGATGGATGGGAAGAGTGTGAAGCCGCACAAGCAATGAGGTGGCCATTTGTGAAGATTGATATCCGACCAAGCAGTTCTCACAGGTTTCCAGGCTTAACTATGAGAACACTGGGCTTCTATTTCTCTGTTGTGTATGGAACTCCTGATGGTGAAAGCAGCGAAGATTAGGTCATCAAAGTTGTCAGCAATACGTAAGCTGTCCTTTACTGAGACTGTGGACTGTATAGAGAATCAATCAGTAATTAATGTAGTACACTCAAGTTATGTTATAACAAAATTCGGAAAATGAAACAAGCCAAACATCTAAAGTAGATTTTCCAGGGATCACATCATATATTGATGGAAAAGGGACACCAGTGATGTACAAGTTTCATTATTTTTTACATTTTCCAGAATTTGTCCATAGCTCTGATGGTTACAATCATGTATTCAATCTGACCATATATTAGCGGAGTTCACATGAATTGATATTGTAGCTCAAATATATGTGTGTACACTTATAAAGTTGTTTTTTGTGGAGAATAAGTTTTTGTATGATGATATTTTGCTTACAAATAATCTGTTATTAACAATATTAAGACAATCCTTGGCTTTTGAACATTGACATGAGTGAAGATGATCTGGGAAATTAGCAAGGCTTCATTTATGCGGGTGGTCCAGAGATTGAAGTTTCAGCATCATTGCTCTGTCCTCAGTCTCTTGTTTGTGTCTGTTCTTAGTATTATTAAAATGGGTCAGTTTAGTTGGACAATGACAAGATCATTAATTAGATATCTTCTGACTGAAACTATGTGTAATGAATCTTAGAGTCCACTTAATAATCTAAGCTTATCTTGATTCTTATCTGTTAAGACTGCTTAGCATATAAGGCCCACCTGACCTGAAAAAAACTTTGTCTTGTTATTATTATCTAAAAGGTTTCAGCTTCAATTGACTGGTTCCATAAGGAAGAAGCCAAAACAAAGCTTGTGATTCTCAGAAATGGTTGGTGCTGATTTGGTCCATAATATATTATCCATAGGTAGTGTATGGTAATGCATGTGTAGCATAAACAAAAGATGTTTGTTGGATGATCCTAGTCCTAATCCTAATCCTAGCTACTTATTGGCATGCAATTGCAACAGTACATTTGCTTCTGTCTTTTCTCACAACAATCCAAATGTCAAAACAATTTACTCAAAACCACAACATGGATTGAAAAGAGAAACTTACTCAAAACCACACCATGGATTGATCAGAATATTGATTGATTCCATGGTCAGCAGGTAAGTGAACAGCAACCTTATCCCATTCATCAACTTGATTCGGGAACCAATTACATCCACCTGCACAGAACATCAACTTGAATCAACAGTTCGTAAAAGAGAAAGGTGCCAAAACTAGCATGTTTAGCGTGATTCATTTCATTAATTGCACAAAGACAAATAAAGAAACAAAGTAAGGTCACGTATGTGAGCTTTATCTGAGTGAAGCACCAAAACATGTTACTCATCCCAAGATCAATGACCCATCTAATTCTCGACTCTCTTTTTTATACTTACATATCAGATAAAGATTATACAGACTTGAGGGAAGTAAATAGTAAACTGATTTTCTTATACTTCAAAAGATAACATCACAGTAAACTATAAGATATTTAGGTATTTACCAACAACAATGGCAAGAATATTCAATTGGGATGAGGAGAAAAGTCCAACATTAATTAATGTGGTCCTTGTAGTTTCCAAGCTTATCTCTCTGCAACCGCCATGTTTCTATAGAGACAACTTTTGATACCACTTCTCAAAAAAAATTATACAACTAAACATGAAATTGTGTAATAACCAAACATCTTGGAATCACTATCCGAAAACACACAACACTGTGAATTACTTGAAAGAACACTAGTTTTATTACAGTCAAACACAAAGTAGTAAAAGTAAATAATGTACTCCAATTTCGACCAATCTAAAAAGACAGGAATCACAGCCATGCCGCAATATTTAAGGTACGTGTTCAACGTCAACAAATCTTATCTCAGATTTGATACCTCTTGCTTGCTTTTTTATCTTTTCTTTACTATTGGTCCACAAGACTACACTTGAAACAATACTTATTTTTGCTCTGATTAGTGGAAAACAGCATTGTGCAGTGCATGCTCTGGTCATATATTTGAACTGCAGTACATGCACCAAAGCAAATCCAGAGAAGCTCTGACCATTCAAGCTCATCTTGCACATGCAAAGACATTATTGACAACAGCAACAACATGGGCCTAGTTGTTCTGTAAGCTACTCCTATTTGTAGGCCCAAACATCATCCTCAGCCAGTCAGAAAGAAATCCAAATAAGAATCCCAAATCAAACAGTGACTCCAAGCTACTACGAATTGATAGTGATTCACATATTTATCGGTAGAGGATACTTACGAATTGCGAAATGAATGATAGCACTTACCGATGGTGTGGTGTATATTTTGAACAATCAATCGGCCGATTGGATTTCAACTATAAGGTTAAAGTTTAAACCGCCAATCAAGTAACTATGTATATATTTAATGTATAGATATAACAGAACAATTCAAGATGCATGTCATATACATGTTGTGACTCTACATAACTCACAATAATAACTCAAGGGGCACTATCAGGACCACCAACCAGCCAAAATATGTGTGGCTTTTGCATTCCATATTTACAGAACCCACTTTATCTCTCCCTGTTGGACTATGCGTGGTTCGATCTACACCATGCATTGACCCACGAGAGCGGAGCGTGTGGCTGATTGCATCAATCAAGTCACGTGCATGCAATGTGTGACACCAAACACCAAAGCACAAGAGCTTTGGGGAGAGAAGGTGAAAAATGGACCCCTAATCAGAAGGAAAAAACAAATGTAAGTTAAAATTCATTTTGGAAAATGAATAGTTGCAAGTTATGCATCGCACCTTGAAATGAACTGGGAAGGAAGAGAAAGGCAAGCCAAAAAATTCTCTTTAAAACCACACTCTCACTCTATATTTTCTTCAGTCCCCTCCTCTCTCTCTCTCTCATATCTACTGTCTTATAAAGGGTATGTGCTTGCCTCACTCCATACTGCTGCTCTACTGAATTTCCACAGCTTCAAAAACTGCCTCCTAAATAGCTGTTATTTGGGTACGAAACCATGCTTTCACATGTGTAAGAGATATGGTTTTGAAAGAGTATTGGGTTTGATGTGTTCTGTTTGTTTCTTCTGACACCCTTTTACTCTTTTGTTTTGCTATATGGATTGAAATTACTTGGTTTGACATCTGTACAATGTTGAAGTGTTCTTTCCAGGATTGCTAAAAATGGAAGGAGTCATGTTTTTCTGCATCTGAAGAAGCTACCTCGTAAGAGATTGAGAGGCAACAAAATAATCCAAGAGAGAATTTAGACTACACAATGCCGGTTCCCCTTGCTCCATATCCAACACCTCCGGGACCAACTCCGGCATCAACTCCATATGCACCACAGCCTACAAATGGTACCTAATTACTCACTTGGTAGCTCGTATCTGCACTAGTTCTATCCTAAGACAATTGTCAATTCTCATTCTATTTTTTTTCCAATTAAGTGGAAGGAAACTCCAAGATAAGAACAGTTTTCTAACAATACACAAAGTCTAGGCAGTTTTAGCTTAAAGAATATACTATCCAAAACCAAAGCAAATAGAACTTTGGGTATTAAGAATTCACTTTGAAACAGGATTTCAAGATTAACATAGAAATGCACAGTTTATGCATTTACTTTCTCACATCATTGCTTATAGAGATATCGGTAAGAACTAAGAAGTAATTCCAAGAACAGTTCCTAAATCTACTCTGTTTCTGCCCTGCTTTGTCTTCATCCAAAGAGTCCAATAACCGAGCCGGTAAATTTTGGGTCTAGCTGGTTTCACATTAATAATTAGCAACAATGTTCGTATGATTTTATTAATTGCCTATTTTATGAGGATCTCGTCTATTATTACCTGTATATGTTGCTATCAGGCGCTCAAAGCCAGCTTGTGTGTTCTGGATGTCGGAACCTCCTACTCTATCCTGTTGGAGCAACCTCTGTACGTTGTGCTGTTTGCAATGCCGTCACAGCCGTGCCACCACCTGGTATATTACTCCCTTAATTTAATTATTAGCGTTGCTTGTATGGTTTTGCTATAGTCACTGGACTCTGCACAAACAAAACATTATAGAAAAGCTAAGCGTAATAAGCTCAGAACAGGCACAGAAATGGCCCAGTTGGTTTGTGGAGGCTGCTATACCTTACTCATGTACATTCGTGGAGCAACAAGTGTGCAATGTTCTTGTTGTCACACAGTCAATTTGGCCTTGGAAGGTACAAAACTATCAATAGCACATAAAGTTTTGTGAAATTATGAGTTAGTTTTAACAAAATAAAACTACAAGTAAATCAAAATATGTACATTGTCACAGCAAACCAGGTAGCACATGTCAATTGTGGGAGCTGCCGCATGCTATTGATGTACCAATATGGAGCACGATCTGTGAAATGTGCTGTATGCAATTTTGTGACATCCGTTGGGGTCAGTACAATTCCCTCTTTCCCAACTCACAAGCTTTTTTGATTAATCAAACTAACGAGTTCTTGTCCTGCAAATGTAAACATCCATTAAATGCAGAGCTACATAAGCAGGGATATCCTAAATCTTATGAAAATAAAAGAGCACTCAAGCTATGAAAATGACAAACAACTGGTCTATGCCATAACTATAAGTTCCACCGATATTATTGCATCTAAAACCTATTGTTGAGATGTCGATGAGCTTGACAAGATGTCAACACTATTGTTTTTCTATCAATCCGTTAGTCCCACCCTGTTTTTATTTATAATCCTCCGTCCCAAAATAAGTGTTGTGCTTTCTATTCTAAGAAATATTAAGAAAAAGTTAAGTGTTGTATATTTCCTCTTCTATCCCCATGCACGTGATATAACAACCTTAGAGAAAACTAACGAGCTTATTATAGGGACGCCACTGGTATTCATGCATTAAAAAGGAAAGAAGACAATTATTTTTAAACAACAATGCAAATGAAACATGTTTTAGGACGGAGGGAATATATATTTCAAAATCTGATATCAAGTAATCCATAGACAGCACCGGCAGATACTATATTGTACAAAACAAGAGAGAGAGATGAATTTTTTTTCAAGCACAGCTACTTTTGAATAATAAATCCAAAGAAAATTTTTGCTACTAATATTCGTCATTTAATTATAAGAAATGATTTTATGTGGTTTTGTTGGATGATGCAGGCCTCAGCAAGCACTACTGAGCAGAAGTTCAACAGCTAAAGATAGTAATTCAGTTAGTTGACTCTTAAAAAAATCTTTTGGCTTTGGTTATTATAGTATACCTATGATTGCATCATCAAGAAGCAGAGAAAACAATCTCTGGTCACATGTATAGAGTTATTTTTCCCTTGCGTGATAGCTGTACAAGATATATTCAAAATCTGCTTGAAGACTTTTAGGTTGGAACTGCAACAAGAAATCTTCAGGATAAGATAAACTTCATTTTCTTTTACTTTATGACATTTGTGTACGAGTGGCAACAATTACAAGGAATAAATTTCTTTCAGCTATCAAATAGTGCAAGTACAAATAATTGCTCAACTCATTCAAGGAATCTGTAAATTGATCCCAAAAAGTTACATTGGTGACCAAGGAGACATTTGTTTACTGTTTAGGATAACTGAATTAATAAATAACTTCATGTTGGTAATAAAAGATAACGACTTCAATTTGAGGTTTAATTCCTTCTTGTGAAAACCTAACCTCGTATTACTTTCATTAGTCTTTCTTCAAGATATCAACATCAAAAGGTATATGTATTACACTGATTTCTCGTGTTAGACCATCAGTGGCCAGCTAGCTGGCCTCGGACCATGCCATAGCATGTCAATTTTTGGTGAGGGACCCCAATGATGTACCAAAAGTGTTGTGTTTCAAAGCTCAGCTATGAAAAATTAGTGGAAAGACCCACATGGGCCTATCTTCCAATTACATTTTGTCCAGCCTTGCATCAACACAACAAAATTTCAGGACGCGAAAGCGATATGGAAGCAGGCCCTCCCACCGAAACTATTCAACTGTTTTGTAGCATCAATAAACAAAGTGCAGCCTAGACATACTGGCATGTGATAAGTAGCACAGGTCCCAATAAGGGTTAAGGCCAGGACCCAGGAGCCCATCTCAACAGTTGCTTTAACCATAAGACACAGTAGGTCAAGTTTCAACACATCAATAAATACAGACAATAGCTAACTTTCTCAGTAAGAGCTCACTAATAGGCACTGTCAATCTTATCCTGTTTCATAGTAGTTTAAATTTATCTCTACTTCCTGAAGCGTAAAATAACCAGCAATATCATATTTTCATGATTTAGGTGAATGCCAAGAAAGCAAATGTCTCTGTTTTTACTTTATTGTGTTAAGATCCTCTGGTCTTATTCAACAATGAAAGGTTCAAGAGTATAAAAGGGACCTAAAATGAATTTTCCATCTCAGTAGAAGCATATAGTGATGCAGGTCTTCATAGAAATACGAATAAAGATAGATTTTGCAAAAGTTGACGGAGATGGCAAGCTAGCCTTGTTCTGTCTGCATTCTAATCTCTTCACATGGGTGATTCTGATATTTTCAGTAATTCCAAAATGATCTGAACAAGACAAACACATACCATTCTGTAACTTGACAATAGAAGTAAAAGGCATTCTTATAAACATATATGCTATCTGCTAAGGACAATTAAGAAAACATTAACACATATGAAGTGATCCCATCTGTCCTAAATTCTGGGAACAAATTTATTGTATCTACCATCCCATAATATCCAAGTTGTTTGATTTCCTGAGCCAATCTTGTATATACTAAAAGGGGGTTTCAAGCTAGCTCCAGTCATTTGATGCACATTTTAATCCAGTAATTTGTTTACTTATTCCATCCAAATCAGGTTTGGTGCTCTTCTTAGAGATTGAGATAACTAACCAGGATAAAAAAATGTGTAATGAGGTCGATTAAATACAGAATTTAGGTATTATTTGACCTGTCGCCCTATCCATGGGTTTAAAAAATAAGCATTGATATTAGTAAACATTACCCACCTTATGAGCTTCTTGTTTGGTTATTGATATACTCATCCCTCATATGAAACAGTGATTCAAGATATTCCAATCATGCCATATAATGTCAGGATCTTTAAACAGGATTACAGACACATTAACGTGAGAAATTTGTACCCAAAGTCCTATTATCTAGCTGGGAAGGATCACTGGAGATTGGACTTAATGGACAAACTTTACATTGAGGAACATTTATACTTAGAAATAAGAATAATCATGTACCATAGTACAACTAAACAACAACTTAATAAGGACTATGAATGTAATAATACGAGGAAGGTAGGAAAAAATGGAAGGGAGAGGGAAAAACTTAGTAGCCACGTTCATCTCAATAGATCCTAACTTGAATGCAATTTCCTATGTTGATCATTCGTTCCCCATAGCTAATTCCAGTGCATAATCATCACTTTCCTGCAATATTGAACACATTGTATAAGATAACCTTGTAAAAAACAAAGCACTTGTGATATATTTCCATCTCTTATTTTTCATAAGAGAGTTGGCTTATTGTAATTGCATAATTCAGCATATTTTAAGGATTCAAAACTTACGATTGGTCCTCATGCAAAATATCTTCCGAATTGAAGCCAATACACCTGTACAGGTAGGAATTGCACATTTTAATCCATATTAACAAGGTAATTCAAAGAATTTGCAAATTACCATGACACGTTTATTCCTCATGAAATAAACTACATTCTATGTCTATCGTGATAAATATCACATGTACAACACTTGTAGAGCATTCAGCGGGGGTAAAGACATTGCAGAGGAGCTTGATTTCATTATCTCCCATGGAATACAATGGTGTCCACCAGAACAAAGCCATTTAATAGAATAAAGCCAGAATAAATCCACTCATTGTACAAACCAACTCTCTGATTGGGACACTATGAAGATATGTGAAAGGTTTAAGCCAAAACCTTAGATTTCATTTCTACGATCCTGCGCTTCTACTTCAAGATCTGAGGTAAGGAAACCAACACAAAGAAGTGTACACCCCTGCATAGCATGTATATAAGCATATGTTTCTGATATAGCTATCTCATTAACTAAATCTCCTAGCTATTATGTTCTTAATTGAGAAAAGGGTCATTGATTTGGAAGCAGTTGTAAGAATTATGAGCAAGTTCTTGAGTGCTTTACTAGTTTAGGATACAGAGGCCCATCAAGATGAATCGATTCCTCTAACATGTTTATCTTCTATCCTGTCTTAAAGTTTAATGCACTTCAGAAATCAGAATACCGATCCAGTGTCGGGATATAGATTTATGATTTTTTTTTTATCGGTGGAATGATAGTTCTAAGATACTGCTCGCCTTTCAACACCCTGAAGAAATTTTCTTATATTACTTTTTCTACATTTAGATCTCAATGATCTAAAGGTGCAGTTTGCCCTTTATGCTTCTAAGAATGGTAAAACTAAAATAGTAAATTATTTTCAAATCTTGATAAGAAGTCCTAAGCAAGTACCAATCTGATAATGAGATGAAGAAGAAGAAGAAGAAGAAGAAGAAAGAAGGTTCTGCCGTGTGTAAACAAGAGGGATTAAACCTTTGCTAAATATGCCGAGAAATAACATCCGATTAAGTGTATATCCTTGCACAACTATTTATTCAACACTGTATTTCAGAAACAAACGTGAGGTAGCTATTTACCATCATATTAGCTCAACATCATAACAACCTTCTAGGCTCCTGGAACCATTTCAATGTCAGTGATCTATAGTACCTTATAAACTTATACAGATTGCAACAAAACCAAAGACTCCCTATAACTAGTTAAATTTCATGTGGACATAAGAACACCCTTCCTTATTTAAAAAATAAATAATAAAAAAAAAGCTTTCTAACACATAATTATATGAACTAAGGACAATACCATTCGAGCAAGCAAATGGAAGAGAAATGTCCTGGGCTTCAGTAGTGTTTGTGTGCAGTACTTATCCTGCATTCCATCACTAAGACTCGTTTGGAATCTAAGCTCATCACTAAGACTCATCAGTAAGCAGGTACCAATCTGATAATGAGAAGAAGTAGGAAAAAAAAAGGTTTTGCCATGTGTGAACAAAACATGCTGAGAAATAACATCTGGTTAAGTTTATATCCTTTGCACAACTATTTATTCAACTCTGGATTTCAGAAACAAACACGAGGCAGTTATTTACCATCATATTAGCTTAATATCATAACAACCTTCTAAGCTCCTGGAACCATTTCAATGTCAATTATCAAAAGTACCTTATAAACTAATACAGATTGCAACAGAAACCAAAGACTCCCTATAACTGGTTAAATTTCACGATGGGGACATAAGAACACCCTTCATCATTTGAAACTGTCATTGTTAAATCCCTCATTATTGAGAAAAAAAAAAAAGCTTTCTAGCACATAACTATGTGAACTATGGAAGAGAAATATCCTGGGCTTCAGCAGTGTCAGTTTGCAGTACATACTGATCCTGCATTCCTTACTAAGACTCATCAGTAAGTTGTAGCACGTAAGAAAAACACACTGTTTGGAATCTAAGCTCCACTATATTAAATACTTGCAGAGTATGGTAATTCTCTTGCTGACAAAGAATGTCACAACATTTTCAGCTAAATTAAGTCGAATCGAGCAACTAAATGTCTTCTTCCTCCTATTTCTCAGAAACCAAACAAATCATCGCTAAAAGTAGCAAAATAAGATAGCTCCCACTAGCACCAAGGTCCAAAAAGTACTGTTGAGGTTAACCAGTTCCTGGGGAAGCGAATTGTACCTCGGGGACGAGGAACTCGTGGACCACGCCTCGTCGCGAACGGTGACTTTGTGGGAGTGAATCGACGGTGAATAGTTTGGGCAGTTCCGCCACTAATTCCCACAGGCGCTTGGAGCTCAGAAAACGTGGACCGTTGATTTTGGGTGGGGAAGGCTCCGGCAGAGAGAGGAGCAGGAATTGGAGGGAAAGAGATGACCAGCCCTTCTTCTCTGCTCGCTCTTTTGTACTGATTCAAATTCGCGGCTAATCCTTGCGTACTTGCACTCATACGCTACTATCTGTTTGATATTGCAAACAACAGTTCAGATGGTGTGATGATATAAGGGCGGGACACGTGGCAGCACGCTTTAGGGCCAGAATGGCATGTTCGACACGTGGCAGTTCACGTGGCATCGTCTGCTCTCTCACTGTCACTGGGCTATGAATAAGCTTATGTTACATACAGCATTATATATAGTTTGTCTTCCCATTGCAACATTCATCAAATCAAAGAAAAAAAAAAAAAAAGTTGATCGATCGAATTAGTATCTTGAGAAGATGCAATCGGCAAAGGAGAAGGTTAGCAACATGGCCAGCGCAGCCAAGCAGAAGGTCATCTTCTGCAAAGCCAAAGCTGAAGAAAAGGTCGGTCTGTTACTTCATGTAATATAATTGATTAAGTAGCTACGTGCAGATCATATATATAATTGTGCAGGCGGAGAAGGCGACGGCGAGGACGGAGGAAGAGAGACATATAGCAGAGGAGCGAAGGAAAGTGAAGGAGGCACAGGCCAAAATGGAACTGCACCAAGAAAAAGCAGAGCACGCAGCTGATAAGTTACAGGCCAAGCAGCATCATCACCGTCATATTTACGGCCAACCCCAGATGTCGTATGCGGTGGCCGGCACCGACCAACAGCCCTTAGTTGGTGGCCATGGCCACCATACTGCCGGAGCAACATATCCTCCATTTGGAGACCAGCCAACAGGAGGTCGCAAGTTCTTCTAGGGAAAAAATTCTACTTGTGCTTTGTTACTGTTTTCTTCTAGTTCAGGGTGTAATGACCTTTTTCTCTTCCTTTGATAAGTAAAAATAAGTTACCAAGCATATTCATAGCTCGCCTAGATGAAACTTACAGGCTAGGATTGTGCACAGGTACAGTTTGAATCTACAAAACAATAATAAATTGACTAAAACAGCCTTGTGCTACAGTACAGTAGTCTACCCAATGAAGCTTCTTCATACCCACTGCAATCTACCTGTGTTCCACACACTGCTGGAATTTCCCATCCTTAGAGATGACTTGGTACTTCACCTTGGCTGGTTTCCTGATGTATTTCAGCTGAAACTTATGATGTTCTTCGTTGCTTGATGATGTCTCCTACACAAACTCGTCAAGAAACTCATCTGCTACATCTCCATCTTCGTCTATCCTCAGCGTCTTTGCATACCATCTTAGACCCTGAATTACAACCATACCATGTTATACCTTGAATTCATTAAAGAGGTTATGTAACATTCAGTTGTATAAAATAATCTAAGGCACATGTTATCAGATACCTGAAACAACTACGAACAACACTGATTAGATATTCAAATCCTCAATTCAATCTAATTAGATGGCAATATTAAGTTGCATGCATTGAATCAGCCAGGGATGGGATAGTATATGATCACTAAAATAACTCACTCATATCCAGGGATACCTATCCTATGACAAAGGCATTGAATCAGCTAGGGATAGGATGGGATCTAAGATCACTAAAATAACTCTTCCCACGGCCTTATCCTATATTGATAAGAAAAGGATCACACTGAACCTAAAATGAAAAACAGAGAAGCAAAATGTAAAATGGTAATGATACTAGTAAAAACAAAAAAGAAATGTAACACAACAAGTGGATAAAGAATCCATTTAACAGGAATAAAAGTCTGTTCTAGTCTCTCAACATAAACAAGGATGATTTCTAAGGTAGCATTTGGATTAAAAAAATTGGAACGGGAATACAAACATGATGAGTCCTTATTCCATTCCAAAGCCTTTCTCATGACCAGAAAATTAAAATGCAAACATGATATTCTTATTTTGAATCTTAATTCCCATTCCCTAACAAAAATTCTAATCCTAACGCTACCTAAGTTCATAATACACATTTAATGCATCTAGTTTAATGTTCGTGACACATATAATACATCTATTTTATATGCAGACACAAACTAGTGAGCAAGGTGTCAGAACCACCAGTACAATCCTAACCCCTAGCAGCTAACAAATTGCTTTCCGCCCCTTACAAATGAAATAAATTCTACAAAGCACAATATCATTCCAAAGAGTTATGCCTATATCTACTGGATGTCAATAAAACCAAATCGAGCTGAATCATTAGTTCAGATGGTGCACACTCATGTACTTAAGTCATCAGTTAGTCCAAAACTAGTACAATTAGGCGCGTCCAAATCTACCTATTGTCTTTACTTGCTTCATATACTGTTGCAAACAAAATTCAACTACCCAAGTCCAACCATCCTATCCAAAAATAATAATAAACTGCAAGTTGGAAACCAACATATATTGCCTTTGCAACTAACAATACTAGTGTTTAAGTTTTCAGCAACAAAACAACAATTCAAAGTAAGAACTAAGTTCACCTAAGCTTCATATAATAGACCTAATATATCATGTAGGCATTGTTAATTTGTGACATCAGCTTTCAAAAGGAGGGGTAAAACAACAGAGAAAATAAAATTCAAGCCACTTTCTGAGGCTGCAGAGTACATCTTCTCCAATCCTTCAAGAGGACTCCATTAAGATACATCTCCATGTTTCCTATTGCATTTGATTCAATGATTTCTTATCCATGTTTTCTGAAAATGATATTTGATATGCACCCTATAACCCAATGCCCACGAGATATTTACTGTTGAACATAGAATTGAAAACTATCATAATGGATGTCTACTTACATGAAAATTCATCTTCACATGACTCACGATAAGGTTGACCATGAACACTCATCCATCACAGGCATTCAAAGTAGTTTCTGCATCTTCCCAAGTGTCAAAAAAAACAAGTTTATACCTTCTCTGAATAGATTCAAAACTAAGCATGACCATACCCAAGTTATTGACTCCAGCTCAGCATGATGACCCAAATTCAACACAACTTGAACATTATCACATCCAAACCACTATATAGAAGAGCCCAAAGTGAATATTTAGTTTGTGTAGAGACTCGGACCTGCAAACTCAGTGGTTTAGCAAACATACCAGAGTAAAGAATGATTAACAGAGGAGAAAGGGAACAATTATACATAACTAACAACATTCCCACAACTGCTTGTTGGACGAAGTGTTTGCATAGCCCAACTGCTAAGTTCGCAGAGAGAATAGTAGTGTTCAACACTCACTACAAATAAGTTTACCCTATCAGAAAGTTTCAAGCCTTATTATGTTTAGGACATGAAGAAGGAAAGGGATAAGAAGCCTTCTTACCCAAGTAAGAGGGAAGGATGCAAAAGAAGCATTGTCGAAATTTTATAGTAGAATGCAGCAAAATGCATGTTTCAGAAACTAAACTTTCCTCTGAATTCTACTCTACCAATGCCTGGTCGGGTAACAAAGAACCCTACATGAATGTAATTCTATTGGATCCCAAACTAGGATAAATATTGGAAATGGAAAACTAAAAGTATAAATTTCTTTAAAATATTATAAGCATTGACGTTTACTTCTGAAACCAGAGGTTTTATCTTCTTAGAGGGAAGCAGTTAATTAACTAGGCAAGAGTCACTGAATCAAAAGAACATGCAGTTATTCGTATTGCAATTTTGAAACATCCTAAATTTAACATCATTAATTCACACATCTAAATCACTGCTTTGCTCTTTTTCCTAATAAGGAATTTTTGAGGATCTAAAGATCAAATGGGACAGATATGGGCACCATTTAATTGGAGATACACAGAATACATATGCATAGCTAACTCACACATCATAGCATTTTGCAACCTCAAGTCACCAACAGCAAACCAACTTAATACACTATGCAACTCAAGAACAAGCAAATATTCACAGGCACCCTAAAACATCCGACATATATGAAGAACAGATAGGCAGGAACAATAACGAACCTGTATCCCGCCATCACCGGAATCCCAAGGCACGACAATCGGGGCGAGTTGGGGCGGTCGACGACGACCTGAACCGGCACGGCGAAGCCTTTCCGGGGTAGGCCGGTTTTCTGTAACTTGACGCGATTGCGAGATTGCTCATTTGCGGGATTGCTATTGCCACTGTCGTCATCTTCTTCGTGATTGTAATCCTTGGAAATCCCTAGAAATCCCGCTAACCGCCTGAACAGCCCCATCCACAGGCTCTGAATTCAACAACAGCGTCGCCGGCGGGGACGATAGTCAATGTCGGCGACGAAATTGGGGAGAATTGAAGAATGTGTTGGCGGTTGTGGCGCAGTTCTCTTCTGCTTTCCAGAAATTCAGATTTTTGATGTGTTGAGGGCCATTGGTAGGAAAGCGTAAAAATCAGATGAATTTGTAGTCCAAATTTTACTGCTCTGCTCAGCTTCTAAGGTTTCTGGGTTCGGTAAGCAAAATCAACCCCTGTTGCTTCTTTTTTGTCGTAATTTCATTCCAGTAATGCTATTTCTCTGTCAGACACCTCATTAAAATTTTGAATTACCTACTCTACCCCTATTTACGTTATACTTATAAAATTTTTATATACCGTAAATGACTAAATATCATATAACAAATTAATGGATTATGATCAACCTTTCCCTTCGTTTATACAGTTAATATTCAAATTAATTTATCTTGAGCAGATCAAATGATGCTATCTAAAGAAATTATAACCCCACGGGTTGTGGCGCAATTAGCAATACAGGCTACATGAGTGGTAAGAGTGTTTGTGTTCGATCCCTACTCAACACATCCATGGAGAGAGATTATGAGCTTTAACTGTGATTAAATCTCGAATGAGATTAGTCTGAGTGTGATAAAAAGGCTTAAAGGTGTCAAACCGTCAATGGTGCGGGCCCATCTCAGGGAACCCATGATTAATATCTAAAAAAAGAAATTATAAGATCGGAACAAATGACCTACCGATATGTGGCAACCAAATGTCACATGAGCGGTCAAGGCATCCTTTTCGTTTCGCGTTCCGTGTCCTGATGGCGTGCAAGCCTCAAGAGTGTCTCGGAGAGTGCAACGCCCCCAAAGACATGAGAATCACTCCTGAATACCCACCTTAATTCTCAAACGAAAAGGTGAGCCGAAAACTCCTCGGCGATGCGCATCGTGTAGGATGCCCATGGGCGTCCTGCACATGTCGCGATATTCGTTCGTTTCGGCCCGAATATCAAGTTTCGTGCCCCCTCAACATCCCATGGTTGACCTCTTCGACCTCGGGCGTCACTCAATGACTCAACACACTTTATCAAGACACTCGCAAGGCATCCGCCTCGTCGGACCACCTTCGAGACGCATCAACAAGTTACAACATTGTCAACACTCCCGAAGCCAAATGACGCTACCCCGTGTGGTATAGATTCTTAAGGGTTTCGACGAGCCACCTCTGCACGCAAAAGGCGTACAATGACCTACAACATACCCGGTGCGCATATGCAATGCGCCTGCCAAAAGCACAAGTCTCAAATGAGTCTCACCTTTGAACAACCAATCATACACCAACAAGTGACACTAGTTGGTAAGAGGCTATAAATACTCATACTGGTTACAGATAGTGTGACCCTTCATTCTCTCAAGATTGCTTATCTCTCTAGTTTTCTCCCTAAAAAGTTGTAAAGAGCTTTCATGTATTTCGATAGAAACTATTCTCATGCTTGAGGTAGTGTCCCGAAAATGTCATCTCGGGTACTCCCTTCTTTGATGTGTTGTCTATGCGTAGATCACAGACTTTGCGACGACTTAATTACCTTGACTTGGAGTGAGAATATTGGACAATGAACAATTGAACATTTAGGCTAGAACATTTGTTTGTGTGGACAAAAAGACAAGTGATCCTAGTGTGCTTGCGTTGACAAAGGTCAAACGGTCGCATAATCAACAATTGAACAGTTTGAATTCTCTTTAAGATCTTGAGTTTAACTCTCCTTGTATTTTTTTTATTTTTTTTTATTTATTAAACAGAGATCTAGTATTGACATATATTTCTTGCAAATAAACAACAATGAGACTGTTAGGTGTTAAGGGGGAAAAAAGCTCTCTAGGGTTTCCATAGTTGGCGGTCTCTACTCCTTCGGTGAGTGTCCCTTCTTGTAGGGTTTAGGCGGCTGTTGTTCTCCTTGATGTTTAGCGTTTCAGACACTGGTTTCTGTGTTGCTAGTGTTTGTGTAGTGTTCGGTGCA